>JAWQFJ010001397.1:60563-73063 GCA_034096865.1 Theodoxus fluviatilis
AGAGCAATAAAATACATTGTACTGTATTGTACTGTACTGTACTGTACTGATTTGTATGTACTGACCTGACCTGTATTTCAGATGAGGGATTCATCACCAACTGCTTGGAAAGTCTCAGAAAGTGTTGGTCAAGGATAAGAAGCAACAACGCCAGGGATGTTGAAGACGAAGCTGCAGAACATCTGATTGACTGATGAATGACTGCAGAACATCTGATTGACTGATGAATGACTGCAGAACATCTGACTGACTGATGAATGACTGCAGAACATCTGACTGACTGATGAATGACTGCAGAACATCTGATTGACTGATGAATGACTGCAGAACATCTGACTGACTGATGAATGACTGTAGAACATCTGATTGACTTATGAATGACTGCAGAACATATGATTGACTGATGAATGACTGCAGAACATCTGACTGACTGATGAATGACTGCAGAACATCTGACTGACTGATGAATGACTGCAAAACATCTCATTATTTGAAAAATAAATGCAGAACATCTGATTAAGTGAAGGATGACTGCGGAGCTTCTGATTAACTGAAAAATACATGCAGAACATATTACTAACTTAAGAATGACTGCAGAACATCTGAATAATCGACTACAGAGTGGAGAACATCAAATCGAGTGGTGCCTGACTAAAGGACATCTTATGAAGCTAGTGTCTGAATAAACTACATTATATGAAACTAATGCCTGACTAAAGTACATCGATGAAACTGATCCCTGCGAAAGAACATCTCAGGAAACTAATGCTTGACTAAAGAACATCTTGTGAAACTAATGCCTGACTAAAGAACATCCTGTAAAACTAATGCCTGACTAAAGAACATCTTATGAAACTGATGCCTGACTAAAGAACATCTTGTGAAACTAATGCCCGACTAAAGAACATCCTGTGAAACTAATGCCTGACTAAAGAACATCTTATGAAACTGATGCCTGACTAAAGAACACCTTGTGAAACTAATGCCTGACTAAAGAACATCTTATGAAACTGATGCATAACTTTAAAAAACATCTGATGAAACTGACGCCTGACTAAAGAACATCTGCTGAAAATGACGCCTGACCAAAGAACATCTTATAAAACTGATGCCTGACTAAAGAACATCTTATGAAACTGACGCCTGACTAAATAACATCTTATGAAACTGACGCCTGACTAAAGAACATGAAACCGACACCTGACTAAAGAACATGAAACCGACACCTGACTAAAGAACATCTTATGAAACCGACAGCTGACTAAAGAACATGAAACCGATACTGACTAAAGAACATGAAACCGACACCTGACTAAAGAACATCTTATGAAACCGACACCTGACTAAAGAACATGAAACCGACACCTGACTAAAGAACATCTTATGAAACCGACACCTGACTAAAGAACATGAAACCGACACCTGACTAAAGAACATCTTATGAAACCGACACCTGACTAAAGAACATCTTATGAAACTGACGCATGACTAAACAACATGAAACCGACACCTGACTAAAGAACATCTTATGAAACCGACACCTGACTAAAGAACATCTTATGAAACCGACGCCTGACTAAAGAACATCTTATGAAACCGACACCTGACTAAAGAACATCTTATGAAACTGACGCATGACTAAAGAACATGAAACCGACACCTGACTAAAGAACATCTTATGAAACTGACGCATGACTAAAGAACATGAAACCGACACCTGACTAAAGAACATCTTATGAAACCGACACCTGACTAAAGAACATGAAACCGACACCTGACTAAAGAACATCTTATGAAACTGACGCCTGACTAAAGAACATCTTATGAAACTGATGTCTTACTAAAGAACATCTTATGAAACTGATGCCTGACTAAAGAACATGTTATGAAACTGACGCATGACTAAAGAACATGAAACCAACACCTGACTAAAGAACACGAAACCGACACCTGACTAAAGAACATCTTATGAAACCTACACCTGACTAAAGAACATGAAACCGACACCTGACTAAAGAACATGAAACCGACACCTGACTAAAGAACATGAAACCGACACCTGACTAAAGAACATCTTATGAAACCGACACCTGACTAAAGAACATGAAACCGACACCTGACTAAAGAACATGAAACCGACACCTGACTAAAGAACATCTTATGAAACCGACACCTGACTAAAGAACATCTTATGAAACTGACGCCTGACTAAATAACATCTTATGAAACTGATGTCTTACTAAAGAACATCTTATGAAACTGATGCCTGACTAAAGAACATGAAACCGACACCTGACTAAAGAACATGAAACCGACACCTGACTAAAGAACATCTTATGAAACCGACACCTGACTAAAGAACATGAAACCGACACCTGACTAAAGAACATGAAACCGACACCTGACTAAAGAACATGAAACCGACACCTGACTAAAGAACATGAAACCGACACCTGATTAAAGAACATCTTATGAAACCGACACCTGACTAAAGAACATGAAACCGACACCTGACTAAAGAACATGAAACCGACACCTGACTAAAGAACATGAAACCGACACCTGACTAAAGAACATGAAACCGACACCTGACTAAAGAACATGAAACTGATGTCTTACTAAAGAACATCTTATGAAACCGACACCTGACTAAAGAACATGAAACCGACACCTGACTAAAGAACATGAAACCGACACCTGACTAAAGAACATGAAACCGACACCTGACTAAAGAACATCTTATGAAACCGACACCTGACTAAAGAACATGAAACCGACACCTGACTAAAGAACATGAAACCGACACCTGACTAAAGAACATCTTATGAAACCGACACCTGACTAAAGAACATCTTATGAAACTGACGCCTGACTAAAGAACATCTTATGAAACTGATGTCTTACTAAAGAACATCTTATGAAACTGATGCCTGACTAAAGAACATGAAACCGACACCTGACTAAAGAACATGAAACCGACACCTGACTAAAGAACATCTTATGAAACTGACGCCTGACTAAAGAACATCTGATGAATTTGATGCCTCGCTAAAGTACATGTTATGAAACTGATGCCTGACTAAAAGAAAATCTTATGAAACTGATGCCTGACTAAAAGAACATCTTATGAAACTGATGCCTGACTAAAGTACATTTTATGAAACTGGTTAACTTGACCACGTTGTGCAAAACATCAGATCAACTGATATCTGAGCAGAGAACATCTGATGAACTTGACAGGTGACTAGAGAAAATTTACTTGGCGACCGACTAAGACATCTGATGACATTGACGGCTGCCTGGAGAACATCCTAGGCAAAAATAAGAGCTGTGGCTGTAGGTGGGCCTGAACTTTTTTTCTCTCATAGAAGAGGCCAAATTGAACACAAATCAAAATGTATCTTTCTTTTTCGCTGAACATTATTTTAATAACTTAAACAGTGGATTCCTCACGTGCAGGGAAGGGCAGGGGTTATGTGACAGCACGCAGTTTATTGTTTGCCGTCGATATTTTCTTTTCGTTCTTTTAGCGCGATCGAAAAAAGTCTGAGGTCGGCGAAAAATAAGACTTGGGTTACCTCAACGGCGACTTTTTTTCCGTTGTGAAAGCGACGGCTAACAGAAGCACATTGTATTCAACTGACGGCTAACAGAAGCACATTGTATTCAACTGACGGCTAACAGAAGCACATTGTATTCAACTGACGGCTAACAGAAGCACATTGTATTCAACTGACGGCTAACAGAAGCACATTGTATTCAACTGACGGCTGACAGAAGCACATTATATTCAACTGACGGCTGACAGAAGCACATTATATTCAACTGACGGCTGACAGAAGCACATTGTATTCAAATGACGGCTGACAGAAGCACATTGTATTCAACTGACGGCTGACAGAAGCACATTGTATTCAACTGACGGCTGACAGAAGCACATTGTATTCAACTGACGGCTGACAGAAGCACATTATATTCAACTGACGGCTAACAGAAGCACATTGTATTCAACTGACGGCGGACAGAAGCACATTGTATTCAACTGACGGCTGACAGAAGCACATTATATTCAACTGACGGCTGACAGAAGCACATTGTATTCAACTGACGGCTGACAGAAGCACATTGTATTCAACTGACGGCTAACAGAAGCACATTGTATTCAACTGACGGCTGACAGAAGCACATTGTATTCAACTGACGGCTGACAGAAGCACATTGTATTCAACTGACGGCTGACAGAAGCACATTATATTCAACTGACGGCTGACAGAAGCACATTGTATTCAACTGACAGCTGACAGAAGCGCATTGTATTCAACTGACGGCTGACAGAAGCACATTGTATTCAACTGACGGCTGACAGAAGCACATTGTATTCAACTGACGGCTGACAGAAGCACATTGTATTCAAATGACGGCTAACAGAAGCACAGTGTATTCAACTGACGGCTGACAGAAGCACATTGTATTCAACTGACGACTAACAGAAGCACATTGTATTCAACTGACGGCTAACAGAAGCACATTGTATTCAACTGACGGCTAACAGAAGCACATTGTATTCAAGTGACGGCTAACAGAAGCACATTGTATTCAACTGACGGCTAACAGAAGCACATTGTATTCAACTGACGGCTAACGGAAGCACATTGTATTAAACTGACGGCTAACAGAAGCACATTGTATTCAACTGACGGCTAACAGAAGCACATTGTATTCAACTGACGCCGAACAGAAGCACATTGTATTCAACTGACGGCTAACGAAAGAACATCCAACCAAAGTTAACTGCATCTTGCATAGATGGATATGTGAAGAATCTGTAGTAGGTAGGAAGACGACAGATTTGAAAGAACCATGTCAAGAATTAGACAGACAGTGTAACTTTGACCTTGCGTTCTTCTCTCCACTCTAAATTGAGGAGGCGCCATGCAGGTCCTCTCTATCTGTACAGAACTTGCTCACCTGCTTCGTGGTAACGTAGTACATGTTCATGCATGGCTTTATTTACAGACTAGAATTGTCAGTAAGTGCATTCCCTAAAATCAACGTCGACAATTGCATTGAGAAAGCTGTATGGAGTAAGTCACATGAAATGGGTAAAGATCACGGCTGACCAGCGGTCAATGCAATGGTTTTTCTCGACAGAAATGTAGAGTAAAATAAAGGATTAAGAGTCCTGTCCTCTGGCAATCAGGCATAGACTATATTGCATGTAACGAGTTTATATCATTTACTTCCGCGCTATGTTTATCTTGCAACCATTCTCCTTTCTTCATTGTGCATTTTGCGGCAACATGGAAATAAATCGTTGGGAAACATTTGAAGTGTCCCCTTGATTTAATGAACACTGTCTTTTCCTCGATATAACTTGTCAAATTTACATCGGCACTTTGTCGATGTAGCATCTTGAACAAGTTGATATCCTGTTGTATTTACTGTAACAGGAAAACTCTTTTGGCAACGCAGCATTTTTGTCTGCAACGAGGCTTACAAGGTAATTCTCACGCAGGTGGATGAGTAAGCCTTCTTTGCAACAATACAGGGGAAATTCCTCTATAAATGGGAATATACTTAATAATCATTAAGAGTTGCTTCCCTTGAACTTTTCAACAGTCACTCTGTGAATCAGATTCGTTTGTTTCGGGATAACGACTGAAATGGAATGGTATTTGTATTTTTCCACATCCACTGTAATTCTCACAGACGTGGGGTTTGTGTGGAGATGAGCAGCTAAGAGCAGCGGATTCATGATGCAAATGAATGAAGTATGATGGCAACTCACAACATGAGCCGTGCCATTTCCTTTCAGCTAGATCCCCCTGTGGGCTGGAGGTAAAAATAGACCCCCGCCGTGTCCCCGTGCGACTCGTTAAATGCGAATCCAATAGGAAAATCGAGATTTGATTTACTTATATCAAACCTGTTCTCGTGATTTCCCGTGATCTGGTTGGAAAAAAAACTCCAGTCACTCCTCCTCAAAGATGGAGGGATGGGTTGATGGATGTTTTTTTTTACGGCATATCAGCCTTTGTAGGCTATACAAGGCCATTAAGCACGAAAATCACTAGAACAGTATAGAGTAAACGCAATTCAAGTCACGGTGTACCTAAGTATTCGCCTCTTACGAATGCGTAGGGAGACGCGGTGGGTCAATTCTTACCCTGAACCCAAAGGAAAGCCTGCTCAAAGAATTCACAGTCCTTTGGGAGACATAAGGCTTGTTCAGGAGGCGCAGCGCTGCAAAGCGCTTCTCAGCGCTGCATGTGATTCACTCCTGAACAGCAATTTTGGGGCGTGATTCACTCAGCGCTGAGCAGCTCTGTGAATCACCAATCCGAGATGATTCAGACGATTTTGCATCATTTTCAAAATGGCGCCTTCGATCCCGCACTGGCCGTCGATGCGTAAAATAACCCTCAGAAACATCATTTTGGGACTGGAACGGGCTTTATTTGCCCCAAGCGCCCTGTATGCGCGAGTAATGGCAAGTAAGGATGACACAGTAGGGGACTTTATTCATGCAGAATACATTTAAACGCGCATAAACGATGTCTGTGGCAAAGAAAACACTTTCTTAGCGTCTATCAACACAACATGGGGCGCAGAAGATTTACCTCCCCTTTAACAAGTGAAGCGCTGCACTACATCTTAGGTGTTCAGGAGAGGCAAAGAGCGCTCAATTGCCAACATGAAGCGCTCATGCAGCGCGTTGTACTCCTGAACAAGCCTCTGGTGAGGGCCCATGACAGAAAACTAACGCGCTACGATGAACTCTGTGAGCAGCGCAGGGGAGGTTGGGCATGCCATGTTCTCCCTGTTGAAGATTGATTAATGGGTTTTGTCAACAGGTCCATGGTAGGGTTGCTTCGAAGTCAGGGTGCACCGGCTAGACAATCAGATGCAGTGTTAAAGAAGCTGCAAAAGGCTGCGTAATTTACCTCCCTTTCGATTTGGAGAAAACACACGCTGCCCTGTGGGCTTGATGTCTTCCGCAGTTTGAGCTTCAAGAAACCTCCCGGTGACACATAAGTGCTGCTTGGGGCCGGCTGTGTGAGTGCTACAGGAGCAGGCCCCGAGAGCGCGAAGACCGCAGCCTTGCAGCTGGTGAGGGAGGTGTAGGTGCAGCACTTGCTGTATGTGAGTGCAAAGACTGAGGCTGTAAAACGTCACTGATTCTTTCCTATCAGCTTGAACCCCTGGCTGAAGAACTTCCAGGGCCTAATCCTGTAGCTCATCTTTGGTTGTCCACTAGTAGCCCTGGCTGCAGAACTTCCAGGGCCTAATCCTGTAGCTCATCTTTGGTTGTCCACTAGTAGCCAAACAATCTTACCTTCCACCCCACAGAACTTCCAGGGCCTAATCCTGTAGCTCATCTTTGGTTGTCCACTAGTAGCCCTGGCTGCAGAACTTCCAGGGCCTAATCCTGTAGCTCATCTTTGGTTGTCCACTAGTAGCCCTGGCTGCAGAACTTCCAGGGCCTAATCCTGTAGCTCATCTTTGGTTGTCCACTAGTAGCCAAACAATCTTACCTTCCACCCCACAGAACTTCCAGGGCCTAATCCTGTAGCTCATCTTTGGTTGTCCACTAGTAGCCAAACAATCTTACCTTCCACCCCACAGAACTTCCAGGGCCTAATCCTGTAGCTCATCTTTGGTTGTCCACTAGTAGCCAAACAATCTTACCTTCCACCCCACAGAACTTCCAGGGCCTAATCCTGTAGCTCATCTTTGGTTGTCCACAAGTAGCCAGACAATCTTACCTTCCACCCGAAGCAGTACTTTCTCCGGCAACATCAGTTTTGAGGTAACCATACCTTTAGCACCTCAATTTTCTTATTTATGAGGTACAGGACAACACAGTAAAAACAAACCCACACATAAATATCGAATGTTTTTATTCTACGCGATTCCCCCCACCCCCCACCCTTTCGATCTACAAATAATTCACGCTTGCACTGAAGTAAAAATAACGACCTGACGGGTGAATTGACTCTCTTTTAAAGTGTCTGAAAAAAAGTTTTTCTTCCTTAGCCCCCCCCCCCCCCATTCCCCCCCCCCCCCAACCCCCACCCCCCAAAAAAAGTTGTTACGGTAACCCGACTAACCGTCCCACCCCCCCTCTTCTTTCCTTTTGCCGATTCTAACCTTTTGAAGGACCATGTACAAAGAAAATGAGGGGGGGGGGGGGGGGGGGGGGGGAGGGGGAATTGACGGTAAACAGCGAACCGTGTGCTGCCTCATCGTTCTTGCCCTATGCGCACTAATGGAATCCACTACATAAATGTTTAAACAGCGTTTTCAGTGAAAGAAAGTTTAATTTATGTTCAATATGGTCCTTTACCACCCCCACCCCCCCAAAAAACAAGTTTAGGCCAACCTACCGACCATGTCATGTGATTTTGATCAGCTGGCGACTTTGTTGTTTTATTCTTCACTGCTTAGATTTGTGGCGCCTTACCACAGACGAGACTAGTTTCTATTTCCTGTTTTCTTGAGTGGCTGGATTATTGTTTGATCCTGCACTGTAGGAATATGTTCTACAATAATTGGTTGTACAATAAATTGTGGTTGTTACTTTATTTTCGTGCATTGTCTTGTACCTTTTGATTGGATTGCTTATTTCTTTCGGTTAAAGTCCGAGCAGGAAAAGACCCGTGACAGACTACTCTTCTTATTGACCAAGTTACCTTACGCACAACTTTGGTGGTGGTGGTGATGGTGATGGTGGTCGCCTTATCAAGGGCAGAAATAAGAACTGTGAATTTAGTACATCGCCAAGCGAACGAACCCACAGTACGAAAAAAATATCGGCGGCACTCTGAAAAATGTCCGCTCGCCGTGGAGCTATATTGTACTGCCGTGAATGAATACTGTTGTTGGGACTGATGGCCAAGTCGAGCTCTAGAGTTAGATGTACACGTGCGTATCTTACATGTCGTAAAGAAAGAGATCGGCCTATAGACTCGACTTCAAGCAAAACATTCTGCACAAAGTTGACAATGGATGTGTACATTTGCCGGAAATATGGTATGTAGAATCCTATCTACAATGCTGAAAGATAGAGCAAAAACAGAGTCTTCGATACCATCGGCTACACTTCGGCCCCTCGGAAACAGTATAGTAAAACAAAAGAACACGTGGAAGAATGTTTGCTGAAGTGGTTTAAAAATCACTGAGCTCAGGGATGGATGGATGGATGGGCGGATGGAGGGATGGATGGATAGAATTATACGGCCTATCAGCCTCTGTAGGCTATATAAGGCCGTTAAGCACGAAAAGCACTAGAAAAGTTTAGAGTAAGCGCAAATCAAGTCAGTGTCCCTAGCTAGTCGCCTCTTACGAATTGTGTTGGAAGGCACGCTGGGTCTGTTCTGACCCCCAACCCACAGGGGGATTTGGCTGAAGGCATTCTCACATCAGGACCCATTCTCATGGGAAAAGGCATGCTTTCTTACAACATTCCTGATCCGATTGTCAATTTCAATTAGAAAGGGACGACGTGTATTTTCCTACCAATTTGAGTACGCTTTCAATTATAGATAACCTATTACCGTCATCTTGTATTCAAATATGACGGTCGATGGTTACAAGTACAACTGTTATAAAGAATAAAATGTTTTGCCTGGATTTTGGGTTGGGTTTTTTATATGCCACTGTGGTGTATTTGCGCATTAATATGTGCACACATTCCATTATTTCTGTAAGGATTTTCCTATAATCAAATCAAACTGTACATTTGTATAGAATTATGTGCCCTTTCCTTTGGGGGGTCGGGGGTGGGAGAGGGCGAGGTTGGGGGAAGGAAGTGAGGATGAGGGTCGTTCTTTGGTTGCAAGGGGTTTGTGGTTGCAGTTTGCATCAACCACACTCTTGTGACAGCAAGGGGCGCAACTCCAGCAAGCGACAGAGCTACTCGACAAGAGTTGTCCTCAGAGCGATGGAAATGTAGCCAATATGTCAACTGCAAGATAACTGCATTTTATTCATAACTAGTTGTCAACAACTCCGTTTTTTAAATCAACAGTGAATACTGTTTGGCGCTGATAACGTATTAACTGCAAACGGTATGGGAAATAAATTGAATTTGTATTAAACAAAATACAGTGGCAGAATGGTGTTCATAATAGTTTATTGTGTCAAATGAGAAACATTAACAGTATACCATTCTCCTGCTGCTGTACATTGTGAATTTAAAGTTTCTTTCATTCTGCCTCTAAACTTGCCACAGCATTCCACTTTTACAACACTGATAACAAGGAGTTTCAAAGGAACACTTTAAATATCAAATGAAAAGTTAAAGTGTGTGCATGTGTGTGTGCATGTGTGTTCATGCATGTGTGTGTGTGTGTGTGTGTGTGCGTGTTCTCATATCCCTAATTTCCCTCATCCATCCACCCTCAACCATGTGATCATAACACTTTGGGGGTAACTAACAAACATGGCGGAAGATCTCATATGGTTAGCGAATCTGCAACGTTAGCTACACCTACAGCAACTGAATACCAAGCATGCTTAAACACTGCAGAATATCTCCAGTGGAAAACTCAAACCGAGTCAGTTGTCGTTTTACCAAAGGTCCTGGTATCAGAAGTCATCCACCACATATTTCTGCCCCCCCCCCCCCCCCCCCCCCCCCCTATTTTCTGAAAGTCTCTAATTCTCAAATAGCTAAGTGCTGAATCTACTGATCCCAGTCCCACTTGAAATCTGACCTGCAAACACACAACCTGCCCTAGATAATTTTGTGTATATGATTGAAGATGCAAGTTTGTGAATTTATTTTTAAATTTGCAGTCCTTTCTCACTAATTTACTACTAGTATGAATATCTTATGATCAAAATTGTAGAAGTTATGCCCATTAAAAAAATAGTCATCATGCCAGCTGCAACGGCCTCTGAATTCTTCTGACTCAACTGCTCCTCAGCCAAGGTAAGGCAAGAACAAGTTTATTTTTATGCATTTAAACATATTTTTTAGGTTAACTACTCGAGGACATTAACATTTGGTGTCCCTGGCAAGCATTTCTGCACAAAAATGTAACTGACCCTGACCGACCCCCATCACATATTTCTGCATGCTGCGCCAAATTGACTTGTGCAAGTTAGGACTGATTTTGTACAGGTAAGTCACAAATAGCTAATGAGCAAAAAGAAAAGGTTTGAAGTTTTGATGGGCTTCTGACCACCTGCCAATGTGGTGTATGGAAAGGTTGTCGTAGGCTGGGGGTCAAGGTCAGGTTGAGGTTACGCAAGGTCAGACTGAAGGTCACCGAGGGCCTGGGTCAGGCGTTTGACCTTGGCCTCCATGGCACGCTTTGAAGCATCCGTCTCCTGCAGCAGTTCCCGCATCTCGTTCTCCACTTGCACCACCTGTAGAGCAAGGAAGCATGGGTAATGGAAGAGAAAGTGCCCACAGAACAAAATAATAAGAACTAGTTAACAGATAACCTCCAACATTTAATGGATTGTTCCTTTTATGAAACCATGACGTTGCACAACATTTCATCAACATACGTTTTGAACTTTTTGGAGTTATTTTGCAGAATTACAAATTAACGAACTAACAAACCAACCAACCGACCCCCAAACATACAGTTTTGGTGGCAGTAACTATAGCAGCAGCAAGTAATGCTACCACTACGACCACTACCTCTACTCCATTTACTTGCACAGCCAATCACTGAGTGATCTGGTTAATTAATATGGTCTCCTTCACCATCTCTCTGCCGTTGACACTATAATCTGTGCTGCATGTACACCATGAGGTAGCCTTTCCAGCAAATAAGTATGTAGTGCAAAATTGTTATAGTGACATCAAGAGGGGGATATTGACCAATCACCTCAAGCTAAATTAAATGAGAAAAGAACGGAAGTAATCCTGATTGGTATGGAGAAAAACAGAGAGAAAATTACAGACACTCTTATAGCTGATGCTAACGTAACATTTTCCCCCTTAGTAATATACCTCAGTGTAATGATAAATGAAAGCTTATCAACAGATGCTCAATTTCACAGAACCAACCCCCTCTGGACATATATGTATCTTCGACGCATCTGGAGTGTCAGAGATTGCCTGCCAGAGAAAACTGCAGCAACTCTGGTTGTGACCCTCATCCTGTCCCTTCTGGACTATTGCAAAGGTCTCTGTGCTGCAGCCACAAGTAGACAAGTACGAAGAGTGCAACGTCTCTAGAACTCGGCTGCAAGAGTAGTGAAGCGACCAAGGTGGACTCGTACGACTGCAGCGCTTTAACATGTTTATTGGCTTCCTTGGCATGGAATTAAACACTCTTTCTGTGGTCTTCAAAAGTGCAACAGGTCAAGCCCCGGTCTACCTCATAGATGTCTTTAAGAAGCATGAGCCCTCGAGGAGTCTTCGGTCAGTCAGAAGACTTATCACAGTCCCATAATTAAAACTGGGAATCTTCAGAGACAGGTCATTCAGTGTAGTGGGACCGCCACTACGGAATCAGTTTCCTGATTCTCTGAAGTCA
>JAWQFJ010001398.1:0-2500 GCA_034096865.1 Theodoxus fluviatilis
TCGCCTCTCCAGCCTCCCGTCGGCACCCCTTCTATGCTATTCATCACCCACGCTCGCCCGTACGTGTCGTACCATATTCGCCGCACGGTCGGGACGGGTGGTCCGCTGCCGCCCGCTCCTTGCCGCTTCAAGAATGTGTATCATTCCCCTGCGCCCGCAGACGTCCATCCACGGCCCCCCGTTCTGGTGCCGCATCGCGCTTCAATGAATCCATTTGAAGTCGGGAGGCGCCTTCACTCCTCGCCTCATTACTTCATAGCAGCCCTCCCCCTCCATTCTAATCTGATATTCATCCCCTCCATCTCGTTGTCCCGCCACTTTCCCTGCTGTGATGGATTATCGTCCCCTCTACCTCGTCCATGCCCCTCTTCGATGAGTATTCCTGCATGCTCGCAGCTCCCCCCCCCACTGTTGCACTTATATCTCCACTATGTCTTAGTGGCTCGTCCCCTTGTGCCCTCTCCTACAGCACCTACCCCATGCCTTAATTATAATCCCTCCCCTTCCCCCTCTCAAGATGCAAGGCAAATATGGGGCCCACCCTTAACTTTAAATTTGACGTCTTCACTGCTACTCATCCCTTCCCCAGTCTGTGCCTGTCTTTGATAGTCCCTCTATATGCAATAACCAGGCTGCTCACCTTCGCTAAGATTTGCCTACCACCAATATGTAATCAGAACAGACCTGCTCGCAACGACGGGGGCGAATAAGACTGCAGAGAGCAATGTGTAGGTAGTGGGATTCTGTACTAACGCAATCGAATGCGAAGTGCGTGATAATCGAGACACGGCGGAGTGCAGTTGCCTTATGGCAAGAGTGGCCCGCTAGAGTAAGACGCACCCAGCCCGCTCCTGTCCAACGACTCAATGGGCTTTATTTTAGATTTTGGTGGCTCGTTTGGGTGATTTTGTTATTTCAGTTCTATACGCGATTTGTCCTTTGTGTGTTTTTGGAGTAAGACTTGTCGCGCAGGAACGCTTCCTCCACTAATGCAGCATGGCCGTCGAGGCAATCAGGAGTCAACAAGAGTTATCTTGTTCCTATTTTTGAACCTGTATAGTGCAATGGCTTCGTCCGTATGTGTGGTAACGTTTCACGATGCAATGTACGCTCCGGTACAAAAAAAGCGTACTGAACGAGAATAATTTTATTGACGTTTATGATAGGGTGTAGGATCCCCTAGTTCAAAACCGAACTTTGCGTGGTCTGTGGTCGTGACAGAAAAAAAAACCATGCTGCCGGAGCGATAAATCACGGTCCAGGTATGTGGTGCAATATTTTGTCGCTGGTCCAACAGTGCGTACACGTCGAAGTATTGATTTTTCATTGCAGATTAGTGGATGAGCAAATCTACAAATTTGCAAAAGGCTGCTAATGATAAAAAGTTAGATTGAGGCTGCCCCTCATCGTGGGAAAGCACAAACGAGCAAACCAAGCGGTAAGGAATGTTACGGAAAAAGAAGAGGATAAGATCTACCTTTAGTTCTTATCATGGACCTTATTGGGGAAGTGTCGATTTGGCTGTTACTAATCATGGCACTTGCAAAATCATTTCGCAGGACGTGGTACGCCACTTTCTTGCCTCGAGGCACAAAAATATTGCACGAAGACCCTGGCCGACTGTGAATTGGTTATGGTCCGGGCAGGCTGGTTTTGTGTCGAGCGTGGACCAGTGCAGTGGAACGTGTCTTGTGATTATGATAAGGTGTACTAGACGCCATTAACGGTGGCATATGAGTTGCGTTCAATCACAGTAGTATGCGGCTGTTTTGCAATCTGCTGTTGAGTGACGTGTCAAGACATAGGCGACGGAGGGCCATTGCTAGTTGGGGGAAGCCATTGCTATGTCAAAAATAGGAAAAGATAACTCTGTTTGACTCGATGTCGACGGAGCTCATAGGGAGACGCGGTGGGACAATTCTTACTCCAAACACAAAGGAAAAATAATAGAACTGAAATAACAAAATCACCCAAACGAGCCCAAAATTAAAATAAGCCCATTTGAGTCGTGACAGAGCGTCTGTATATAGGAACTGCAATGTCGGTGTTGATAAAGCTTCATCTGATTGCGTAGAATCCCACCTACTCATCACATTGCTTCTGCCGTATTCGCCCCCTGTGGCGGAGTCTGTTCTGCTTCCATCTGGTGAGGCCTAGCGAGGGGACAGGCCTGTAGGGATATAGGGATATCAAGACAGGACTGGGGAACTGGAGAGAGCAGTGAAGAGTCATAATTAAAGTAGGGGGGCCTTGAGAGGGGAAGGGAGGGATTTAATTAAGGTTGGGGAGGGGTGCTGGAGAGGGAAGGGGAGGGATATCACTGAAGTGGGGGGGGGGAGCTGGAGATGGGAGGAATATCATCGAAGAGGGGCTGGAGAGGGGAGGGGAGATATATCACAGAAGTGGGGGGCTGGAGAGGGGAGGGATGAATATCATAGAAGGGGGGAGGGGGCTGGAGAGGGGAGGGGATGGATATCATTGAAGCGGAGGGGGGGGGGGG
>JAWQFJ010001398.1:7500-10000 GCA_034096865.1 Theodoxus fluviatilis
CTTCCTGCATTCATATCTCTCAGAACATAGACTTACTGTTTCGATCTCGGGTTTTGCTTCTGATCCTACACCTCTCAAGTACGGAGTCCCTCAGGGCTCTGTTTTGGGTCCTCTGCTGTTTCTACTGTACACCCAACCACTCTCCAATGTAATTGACTGCCATTCAGTCTCTCACAGTGAATTTGCTGATGATACCCAGCTCTACAACTCCTCCCATTCCAGTCAAATCCACTCTCTTCTTTCTACCAGCGAACACTGTATCTCTGACGTGAAACGGTGGATGACCCGGAACAAGCTCCAACTCAATGACTCAAAAACTGAAGCACTCCTGGTGGGCGGATGAGGCGAATCCGATCAGGCCCTCAAACTAACCATTGGTCACAGTGACATCGTCTTCTCTCAGTCTGTTAAAAATTTAGGCGTCATGTATCTGTCAATGAGATCTCATGTCAACAAAGTATGTCAGTTAGCATATTACGAGCTAAGGAAAATTAGTACCATTCGTCATTATCTTACTCAGAAGGCCACCAAAACGCTCATCACATCACTTGTCCTGTCTCCCCTCGACTATGGAAACTCTCTTCTCGCTGGCATCTCCGACACTCTGCTTAACAAACTCCAGAAAGTTCAGAATTGTGCTGCTGGGATAGTTTTTCGATGTCCCAAGCGTACCCATGTCTCATCACTCCTACATACACTTCACTGGCTCCCCATCTCTCAGAGGATAGATTATAAACTTGCTACTTTGTGCTTCAAGGCCATCGACAACACCGCATCACACGCTCTTACGGAAATTCTTGCAGTCTGCACGCCCTCCAGATCTCTACGCTCAGCTGCTGACTCTAGAATGCTTAAGGTTCCTCGCCGTAATAAGAAAACTCAAGGACAGCGTGCCTTCTCCTATATTGGACCTGTAACCTGGAATAGCCTCCCTCTCTCAGTCCGTCATTCTGACACTGCCGCAGTTCAAAGGTGCTCTAAAGATCCACCTCTTCCGATCCGCCTTTCCCGCTGAGCTGCTTCGCCTAACTTGACCTGGTCGGCAAGTGCTGTGTATATTGTATAGTTTGTTCTATTTGTTCTATTGGATCTTAGTTTTTGTTTTTTGTTTATGTGTGTTGTGTGTGAGTTTTTGTGGGAATGTGGTGTTGAGTGGTTGTATGAGTGTTGATTCTTTGGATTGTAAACGCCATGAGCTTGCCTGTCAAGGGAAGGTATGTGCTTATGAATAAACTATTATTATTATTATTATTATTATTATTATTATTATTATTATTATTATTATTATTATTATTATTATTATTATTATTATTATTATTATATGTTTACTTCTAGTGCAGTGGCACTTTCTGGTCTATTTGAAATGTTGGTGAGCTAACGGCAGTGGCCCGAGTTAGCTTCCGGTTGAAGCAAACGCACGTGGGATATATTACACTTATTCGGTCCAGCGCTGACGCATGTTGCGCGACATCAACACCAAAACTAAAACATAATGTCTTTTGTGCAAGCCTGACAAGGTTGCTATTTAAAGCTTTTTCGTGAAGTGACTAGTTCAGTTTGTCGTGAATGTCTCGTCAAACACGGCATGAATCACACGAATTTGCACAGACTTAGCTGACGTATTTTTAGGCTTCCAGTAGCATATATGCAAACCTGCCACCGACCTCGTTTCGCAAAGGGCTTTCTCTGCCTCTGCCTTTTTCCAGTCTTAGCTTGGAGGACACATACTTGCTTTCATAAGCCTGGTCCTCTCCTACACACTGTTGTCAGCGAGGACTGACTCAAAACCTCATGCGCAGTAGTGTTGTGTTTTCGCAAGGATGTAAAATAGTGACTTTAGCAGATATTGCGTTTGAGAGGCTTTGTATTGTATTGTATTGTATTGTATTTTATTGCGTTATGTTGTGTTGTGTTGTGTTGTATTGTGTTGTGTCGTTCTGTATTGTATTGTAAAATATCGTGTTGTGTTCTGTTTTGTTTAATTATACTATAGTATGCTGTATTTGTGTGTGTGTGTGTGTGTGTGTGTGTGTGTGTGTGTGTGAGTGTGTGTGTGTGTGTGTGTGTGTGTGTGTGAGAGAGAGAGAGAGAGAGAGAGAGAGAGAGAGAGAGAGAGAGAGAGAGAGAGAGAGAGAGAGAGGCAGGCAGGCAGGCAGACAGGCAGACAGACAGACAAACAAACAGACAGACAGACGGACCTAGGTTTTTTTCTGCGCCAAATGTTAAGAAATTCCTGGTTCATAGTTTGTACTGTTCTGAGGCTGAATCTTGTTTGCGTATAATAATTCTTAATAACAATACCTTAAACCATTACTGGCAGAATGTATCGACACATTTCTGTGAGGGTTTTCTCCATAAACTTTGAAGGGGATGGCTTTTCCTCTTTGGATTTAGGCAAAAATGACCCATAAAGAAAAGATGTTACTGCATTAGGGAAAATTAGATCGGTCTTATGATGGAGATTGAATAGAAGGTCACGTCCCTATTATGGGATGCTGGG
>JAWQFJ010001398.1:12500-17500 GCA_034096865.1 Theodoxus fluviatilis
TCTCTCTCTCTCTCTCGCAGATTTTAAAGATGGACGAATACCGATTACCCTACAGAGTCTACCAAATGATGTATATATCTAACAATGAAAAATCTTGGGTTTCCAAAGTAAAGAATATACTTGTGGAATGTGGTTGCGAAGAGATCTGGTTGAATCAGCGGGTTACGAACGAGACAGCTTTATTGAAAAACATCAGAGAGAAACTCATCAGTATATTTCATTCTGAATGGAAGTTACGAATCATAAATAGTGATCGGTATTCATTTTACAATCTCTTTAAAACATTCATTGGTACCGAGTGTTATTTATATTTTCTTGACAAGAAAGTATTTCGAGATGCATACATCAGATTCAGGATGGGGTTATCGGAGTTGTATATCCATAAATACAGATACTCGAGAGGTACTAACGAGTATTTATGTCCATTATGCAGAGAAAAAGAAGAAAATGAGAACGCATGTTGGCCAGCTCTTAGTGATATAAGGGGAAAATATATATTTACCTGTCTGGATGTAAACAGAAATGATCCTATTAAAGACCTTTTTTCCGATATACAAATGAAGAATGTAAGATCAACTAGCATATATCTATACAAAGCATTCAAGAGAAGACAAGATGCTATTGAATCTGTTGAGCGAGACAGCTTCTATTGTGACTAAAGTTTTTACCACCCGAACTGTACTCTTGAAATGGGCCGGTGGCCTCATCAATAAATTTTTTCGTTCTCTCTCTCTCTCTCTCTCTCTCTCTCTCTCTCTCTCTCTCTCTCTCTCTCTCTCTCTCTCTCTCTCTCTCTCTCTCTCTCTCTCTCTCTCCTTTTGTTTGATTTCGGCGAACACAATAGGGTTGAGTCGCTCTCGCTTTATTCTTGATATAAATTAGTTCTACTGAAAGTATGCTGAATCCGTGCCGACAATAGATTGTACGTGGGGGCATCGCATTGGTGACGTGCTCAGATCCGTGACACTGCATGTTTCTACCAGGATGCAGAGGTCACACCTTCCAGTAAATAGCTCACAAGAGATTTACTGGATCGTCGCATGACTCTAAACATCTTGATGTAAAGCGTGCAGTAAATCGATGCTGAAGTCCTTCACCAGGCCCACTTGGTTTTGGCTTGGAGAGCATGGAAACCACGAGAAAACAGCCTTTTTCAGTCAGCTCAGTCTCCTGTGGATGAACTATTTTTAGAGGAGAAATGCTGACTAATTGTCACGGCTGATTTCTGGAAAGAAATCTAGGCTGTGTGTGCAATGCCTCCATTTTGACCTGACTACGATCTTTAGTATGTACTACTCAGTTATCATCCTCCTTTTGCCATAGCTTGACGCTTCGTTTCAGCCGTTCACGCTTGCTTGAACACGTCCTTGACCGATCAGTTGACTTTAAAGGCCCCCCCACCCCCCACCTCCCACCCCCCACCCCCCAGTCATAGTGGGGAGGCTGTGTGGGTCAAGGTTAGGACTGTGAGGGAACACAGCATTCTGTGAACCTGAGTCAGTAGTGACTCTGGCGCAGTTCGCAATGAATGCGTAATAGACTTGACCTTTCGCATTACAGCATTATGCCAAAAGTAGCTCGTTCTGGATACTATTTTTTCCACTTTTTACAGAAATTATTCAGATGTCAAAACGTGTTTCCATTTCAACACAAACATTTTATTTTATCGAATAAACACGTGTGTATTGCCTCAACAAGCGTAATTTATTAGTTTTGTGCAAAATAGTGTTAGACCTACTTTAACGGCGTATGTCAGGGAGCTGACCTCCTTATGACTATTCCGGACGGATTAGTTCCATCACGCGATATGAACTGTGCTAGAGACTCTTTCGCCGGCAGGCGAAGTCTCTAGTGGACTAGAATAGGAACACAGAGCCTTGGCTGTGCTCCAACAGTACGCCACAACTGAAGGGCGCGGTATGAGAGGGCTGAGTCACAGAGGTAAATGGAAAGCCCCACTACCTACCTGCATGTATTACGAGAAATCGTGAGGAAAAGAGGGGCTGCAACGTCACACATATTATTTCTTTCTCGTCGGTAAATCACGGGAATACTGCACACGAATAGCACAGCACGCTTCAACATAGTTTGCATTGAATACATACATCGCTGAATTTGATTAAGATGTAGAATTGGAATAGCACAGCACGCTTCAACATAGTTTGCATTGAATACATACATCGCTGAATTTGATTAAGATGTAGAATTGGAATAGCACAGCACGCTTCAACATAGTTTGCATTGAATACATACATCGCTGAATTTGATTAAGATGTAGAATTGGAATAGCACAGCACGCTTCAACATAGTTTGCATTGAATACATACATCGCTGAATTTGATTAAGATGTAGAATTGGAATAGCACAGCACGCTTCAACATAGTTTGCATTGAATACATACATCGCTGAATTTGATTAAGATGTAGAATTGGAATAGCACAGCGCGCTTCAACATAGTTTGCATTGAATACATACATCGCTGAATTTGATTAAGATGTAGAATTGGAATAGCACAGCGCGCTTCAACATAGTTTGCATTGAATACATACATCGCTGAATTTGATTAAGATGTAGAATTGGAATAGCACAGCACGCTTCAACATAGTTTGCATTGAATACATACATCGCTGAATTTGATTAAGATGTAGAATTGGAATAGCACAGCACGCTTCAACATAGTTTGCATTGAATACATACATCGCTGAATTTGATTAAGATGTAGAATTGGAATAGCACAGCACGCTTCAACACAGTTTGCATTGAATACATACATCGCTGAATTTGATTAAGATGTAGAATTGGAATAGTACAGCACGCTTCAACATAGTTTGCATTGAATACATACATCGCTGAATTTGATTAAGATGTAGAATTGGAATAGCACAGCACGCTTCAACATAGTTTGCATTGAATACATACATCGCTGAATTTGATTAAGATGTAGAATTGACGAACTTTAAATTCTCATATACATTTTTAGAATTATTCACTTTACTTCGTCTCCACTGTTTGAGTTTGTCTGGCATTTACGCACTCAGGCAGCATAACGTTCTAACAGGTCACATTTTTCAATCAAGTGGAAAATTCGTCACACACATGATGACGATTTGAAAAAAAAGAAATATCCGTTCATAATGCAACAACTCTCGGGTTAAATGTTGGCATGAAAGAACTGCAGACACAACAAGTTTACTTCTGTAAAGATATTTTTTATTAAGTTTATGATCTTCGATCTAAACTGCGGCTTGTTTAGCGATGGAATGCAACGCGTAATGCAAAGGTCGCAGGGTGCACTTTCATGGGGTTTTGGTCAGAGATCAGCTTAAAAACCTTCGTCTCACTGGCGTGTGGACTGATCACCAAGTCACTTCAGTCAGAGCGCTGAGGAAGCCGAGCGGAAGCCTGGCGAAAGCAACACGAGAGTGGCTATTTTTTCTTTGCTGAGTGCAGTGTGTGAAATTTCTCTATCACTTTTATTCACACTTTGGTCTGTACAAGAGTACGGGCAGGCCATATCTCTCTTCCGAGATTGTCATACTGCCTGGAATGTGACGTGATGGATGGAGAGGGCCAAGGGGAGCTGTCAGCGCTGACAGACGTTGTGGAGCGAACCCCTCCACCGTGCTGAATCCTAGTCTTGCCTTCAGCTCCATGACAGGACTGGAGGCCATTCATAACCTAACCTATCATGACATAACGTAACATAGCAACAAAACAGAACAAAAAAGAACAGAACAGAACAAAACAGAACGGAACACTAGACACTCTGAGAGCGCAAACCTCCACCAAGGAAGCCACAACTACTCTTCCATTGCCTGTAAGATTAATGCAGGCAGGATGTTCTGCTAGCCAGGCCTGGCGCGACGAAGTTCAGTTCAATTTAGCTCGCACCAGCTGCCAGTCTCTGAGTGCGGCAAACATACGCCGGCGTCATCAATGGTTGATGTCACCGACTTTGTGATGTGCAATAAAATCTCTCTTCATGCTTCCAATTCCCGAATTATATAACAGATAACACCAACAATTTAATGGATTGTTCCACCAAATTTCATCAGATTCCGTTTTGAATTTTTTCGAGTTATTGTGTCGAATAACTAACCAATGAACGGAAGGTAAAATATGACCTCCTTGGAGAAGGTTACAGCATAACGTAACGTAACGTAACGTGACGTGACATAACACAACATAACGCATACTTCATGTCTGTGCGTGACACCAAGACTGCAGCCACGATGACAGAGGCCTAGTGACGCATGCTATTGAATAAACACTTCACCTTCACGTGCTGTGGCGGGATGAGCGGGAAGAATGGAGACACAATTACAGAGGGGTGAAACTTCCTCTCCAACCTTGGGAGCTAAACCCCTACAGATGTGTACGAAATTGTACTCGTTCACAAGAAGAGACATTTTAATTACGAGGTTTTCTGGTTCGTCTTATATCATAATGTAAATTGTCTTGAAATGTCTGTTTGAAAATTGTTCATCAAGAAATTTGATCTGATAGTTCCTCTAAAGAATGCAAGACTAAGAATTGTAGATCAAGAAACTTGATGTGATAGTTTCTCTAAAGAATGGAAGACAAAAAATTGCTCATTAAAATCTTGATCTGATAGTTACTCTAAAGAATGCAAGACTAAGGATTGTTCATAAAAAACTTAATGTGACAGTTCCTATACAAAAAATGCAAGACTAAAAAGTGTTCAAGAAACTTAATCTGATAGTTCAAAAAAAAAATGCAAGACTAAAAAGTGTTCATCAATAAACTTATTCTGATAGTTCCTTTGCAAGACTAAAATTCACTCATAAAAAACTTGATCTGATAGTTCCTCTAAAAAATGCAAGATTAAGAAATGTTCATCAAGAAACTTATTCAGATAATTCCTCGAAAGAATGCAAGACTAAAACGTGTTCATCAAGAAACTTAATCTGATAGTTCCTCTAAAAATGCAAGACTAAAATTCGCTCTTAAAAAACTTGATCTGATAGTTCCTCTAAAGA
>JAWQFJ010001398.1:25000-27500 GCA_034096865.1 Theodoxus fluviatilis
TGGCAAAGTGAAGAATCACGGAATGCTCTAGAATGAGGCGAACTGGCACTCGGTTGTCTTACCGTCGCGCGGCCAATGGCAGCGAGCTCCAGAGAACGCACAATGACGTTCGAAAGGCTGACTGCCTCTGGATTCGCACCACACCGTGGTCAAGTCAAAAGACTTGAGTCAGCACAGAAACGAAGACACACTGGAAGGACGTGTCCGAGGAGCAAGAGTGTCGTTTGCTTTGTTACAGAGGCAAGCCTGCTTGTTGACAGTCCTTGATATAGGGGGCCAACAGTGCCGATAGAGACATATTTATGAAGAAATAATGAACAGCAGAGGGGCGGGGAAGGGGGTTGTAAGTGGGAAGAGGGGGGAGGGACGCCCTGAGAGCGAGTTAGACCGCTTAGCTTTGGATGTGATCATCACGACGGAAGAAAATGAGTGTTGCTACATCAACGTCGTAGTCGTGATCGTGGTGGTCACCACCACCACTACCACCATCATCATATTCATCATCATCATCATAATCAATAACCACAACGTGATGATATGACAGTAGCCACGACGACGATGACGATGACGCTGACGTCGACAGTTCCCAAAGCCTGGTGACCTCTGGCCTGTGTTCGAGCAGAGGTCCACCTGGCACTGCTTACAGCAGGCATCTCGCTGTGCGGAGAGGAGAGAGGACCACAGGTGTGTTTGGCGTCCCCGCTTTTGTCTACAGTGCACTTCTCCCATAAGCCGACGGTCGATAACCTGAGGCGCGTTCCCTAGACTGTGATAGGCGAGTCAAAGGCAATCGAAAAAGCGTTTCCGGTCTTGCCTTCTTGTTTAAGCGATCGCTGCAAACATACAGTCCCGAGTTGCGCAGTGGCGGCGCTTTAAAGCGATGGACAGGAGCAGCGCTTGCGCAGAGAAACGCTTCGCTAAATTTCCCGCTCATCACCGCTTGCAAGCGCTGATGAGACGGTGATCTCGTCAGCGCTTGCAAGCGGTGATGAGCGGGAATCTCGTCAGCGCTTGCAAGCGGTGATGAGCGGGAAATTTAGCGAAGCGTTTGAGCGGCGCAAGCGCTGCTCCTGTCCATCGCTTTAAAGCGCCGCCACTGCGCAACTCGAGGCAGGTGTCGGTATCAAAAACTGGGACGAACAAGATGGCGATGCCTGGTTTTGGAAACGGATTTATTGCAAGAGCTGACTAACGGGACGCTATGTTTGATTAAAGTGATCACTTTTTTAAAAGTCTGTCCCACTCACTTTGACTAGCGTATCAGAGTCCTGTGGAACGCGCCTGCGGAGTGTTTTACATCGACAGACACCATGTTTGATGAGGACCCCTTTTTGCATTCATATCTGACTCTATATGCATACATTTTGAGAGCAGTGGCAAAGCATGGGCAGTCTTGAGAAACCCACACGAGGCCGGAATGCACACTAACGACATTAGAAACGTAGACTGCACATGTATATGATTTTCAAAACACACGCACACCACACGCGCGCACGCGCGCGCGCACTTGCTTGTCTGTGTGCTCCCTGCGGTTCCGTATTAGGAATTCTATGTCACGCATACTTTACATATACACATGTATACATACGCTCGTACGTGTACACACGGATGGACATTACAAACTTATAACCAGAAAATGTAAAGACAGGGGGTTGTATGTCAGCCTATTTTATTGTGTAAATTAATTTCTTAAGTGTAAACAGCATACGCAAAAGAAAACAAGAACAACCTCGGCGAAACAACAGCAGGATCAATAAACAAACCGTCATTAGCATCAACAAATCAATCGATAATCGGTGTGACCACCCTGGGCATGGAGCAACGCTGTCATTCTGCGTGGCATGGAGAGCACCATCTCAATCAGCTGTCTCTGAGGGATGGCTTCCCTTTCTTGCAGCAGAGCTGCCATCAGTTCTCTCCTTGACCTGGGAGCTGGGTTCCTCTGCCGCACTCGCCGATCCAACAAGTTCCAGACATATTCAACAGGGTTCATGTCTGAGGAAAAAGGCGGCCACTCCAACTCTTCCGCATCTTGGTCAGCAAGGAGCTGCGTGTTTGCACGAGCAACGCGAGGTCTTGCGTTGTCATGCATGAAGGTAACTTCAGGATGATCGTGGATGTACGGAAGGACATGTGACGTCAAGATTTCCTGTCTGTAGCGCTCAGCATTAAGGCTACCCTCAATGATGACGAGTTACGAGCGCCAACCTAAGTGAATGGCACCCAAACCATGACAGTTCCTCCTCCAAAGCGATCAATCTAGGCGATGGATGGCGCAGCGAACTTCTCCCCATGTCGCCTGTACACTCGTCGGCGACCATCATGGCGAAACAGCTGGAATCTGGGCTCATCACTGAACATGACGTTTCATCAGTAGTGATTGGGCAGGCGCCTGTTGGAGTGCTGTTCACCCCAGCGAAGTCCGATGGCCCTGCGACGAGCATCCAGCACAACGCCAACACATGTCCTGTAGGTTTGAATTCCACATCCCGCGAATCTG
>JAWQFJ010001398.1:30000-32500 GCA_034096865.1 Theodoxus fluviatilis
CATGGCATGGCGCATTTCTTCATGTTGAGTCCGGGTGTCCCTGCAGAACTGGAACAGGATTGGGAAATTGAAGTCGTGGCGCAGTTCCCATGCATTTCTTCACGTGGAGTCCGGGTGTCTGCCTACCCGCCCCTGCAGAACTGGAACAAGCTTGGGAAATGGAAATCGTGGCACAGTTCCCATCCGAGGCGCCACGCCACATTAATGACTTCACATCTCCTCCAAGGCCACGTGCAACTAGGTTACCAGTCTCAACAAGATCCATTCACCCAGCTGCCCTCTTGCAGCATCTAGAGACGCGCTGAAGTGTGTACCCTCTCACACCATTTGCCCACAGGCAGAGGCAAATGAAAGCAACGAAAAGTTTGAGAAGGACGCAGTCTTGCACTCCCGTGTATATGTGTCAGGCTTCAGGAGAGCGATTCAAAACAGAAAACAGCGCAGGAATCTCGCCTTGTGCTTGCTCGACATGCGTCTGTTTGCACTGAACGTGGATGGCCCAGATTTCCCACGTAGTTCATGAGTGAACACAAGAATCTTTGGAGTTCTACCTCCTTAGAGACTTGCACGCATGCGCAGAAAGTATGAGCTGGATACATGATTGTGAAGGGCTTCCACGTAGCAGAACATTTAGTGCAAAAATTCTGTAAGGTGCAAATCCGAAACTCGTATACATGAATTCTTCTTTAGCTTTTGTTTAATTGATTAAGGCATCTATCAGGTCGAATATAGCAGGGGACGGTTGCTAAATATACGCAATTTGATGTTTTCCCAGTGGAGGTATGAACTACTTATCTCAAAATAATGCTGTGTCATTAGACAAACGACATCTAAATTAAAAATATATATTCTCCTGAACAGTGCTGGTTCAAGAGCCGATATGAGACATCAGATTTGTTTAGGTCTTGAGCTTGACATTGACTATCTCATTGACGTGTAATGTACCTAACTGAGGGAAGAGTTATGTGTACGCGTTACGAGTACATAGAAACGTGTGCAGTGCAGTTGCTTATCGGAACATCTCGATGGATTGCCATTGTTCTCCGTTTCGGTGGTTGGTCGTGACTGGAATGTGCTGCAGGTTTACGACAGTCGTGCTCCAGCACTGCCCACGTCTGGCTGAACTCTATAATCAGTGGCGAAGCATGAAGCCACGCAGCAGTGGATCGCGGCATACTCGTTTGCTAGAGGGCTTGTTGTCAAGAGCATTCGACCCCCAGCACCAAACACCCCCTCCCACCCTCCCCGCCCCCGACCCCCCCCCCCCCCTCCCACCCTCCCCACCCCACCCCACCCCCCTGCCGCAACTCACCACTACTCCCTTCATGGTGATTTACTGACGCACTCACCGACGCTCTAGATGTCCCCATGTACTCCACAAGTACAACGTGCTTGGCACAGGTCTGATCACTGCCAGGTAGAGCACACACTGCATTTGCAATAGGGGTTTGAGGCTTCTAAGGGACTGTCAGCCTCTGTAAGCTATGTAGCGTCATTGAGTGAGTGTGTGTGTGTGTGTGTGTGTGTGTGTGTGTGTGTGTGTGTGTGTGTGTGTCTGTGTGTGTGTGTGTGTGTGTGTGTGTGTGTATATGTATATATATATATATATATATATATGTGTGTGTGTGTGTGTGTGTGTGTGTGTGTGTGTGTGTGTGTGTGTGTCTGTGAGTGTGTATGTGTGTGTGTGTGTGTGTATGTGTGTGTTTGGGGGGGGTTGCTTTGAATGACTATAAAAGCGAAATCTGATAGCAACGACTTTTTTCTCTCAAGCCAGATGTCTTCTCTATGGTGTGAAGCCCAGCACACGAGAGACGTCATTTACATTCAAATAGCCAAACGCCCTCTCAATGTGGCTATCGCCTTAGATAGGACCCAAACTCTGAAAGGCTGTACAATCATGAATGGAAATCGGAGCTCCCCTTTGTGTTCGGGCTTCACTCGTCAGAGACACAAACGACTCTTTGGACCATACAATTTTATTTCTGGCGAGGTCTTACATTTACAATTGTTTGGATAGAAAAACGTTATAATACAGTTTGCTGTTTCTTTAGAATCATTCGGAGAGAAAGAGAACTGAACTGAACTTCATTCGGAGGGCTGACAGTCGGTTGAATTACACTAGTATCAAGTAGTCAGCACTTCATCAACTTGACACAATGTACACGCATCAGCAGAATACCGCATTAGCAGCTGGAGACACAGTCGTTATTAGGATCATGCTCTGTTGCATTGCATCCCTAAGTTTTCAAGCGTTGTAAATGTACATTGCAATATTTCTAGTTATTCGGACATACGCACCCTTTAACCTTCAGCAACAACTCTCTTCTTTTATGAAGACGCGCATATTTAATGCTACATTTGTCTCTTAATTTACTGTGCATAATGCAGACCAAGAGGAAATGATTTTTGTTTTCTATCACGTCACAGAATGGACAAGTCATTTCGCTTGTTTCGTTGTTTAGTTCTGAAGAAGTTTATTTCTAGCCGAAATTTAATA
>JAWQFJ010001398.1:37500-55000 GCA_034096865.1 Theodoxus fluviatilis
CACACACATACACACAGTGACGCACACAGACACAGACACACACACACACACACACACACACACACACACACAGCGGTAACACCCCAGCTATAAGCTATACTCTATTGCCAAAGCTTATGTGTTGCAGATCCTGTTTCCCTGACAACATCGTCAGTGCGTGCTTTCAAAAAGTAAGTGATCAGGACAAGAACGCGCGTGGCGATGATGATAGTGTGCATAGCACATGTGTTCCTCACTGCTCTCAGCAGTGTGGAATAACACTGTGATTTGCATGGCTACGAATTGCTTTGATATTTTCCCACTCTCCATATGAGTGTGAGTGTACAGCTAATCTGGACATCTATAAAGCTCAGTGTGTGTGTGTGTGTGTGTGTGTGTGTGTGTGTGTGTGTGTGTGTGTGTGTGTGTGTGTGTGCGTGTGTATGTGTGTGTTTGTGTGTGTGTTTTTTTTCCCAATGCTCTCCCGTCTCGCTTAAGTCACTGAAATCAAACTTGACACACATACTCTAGGTGCCATGAGAAATGCTACAGGCTGTCTATCTTTGTGGCGGAGACATCAGGGTCTGGTTTTTGGGCAGTTTTTTGTGTGTGCATTGGCCAGCATTAGACCGTTAGACTGATGCCGACCCTTGCTGGAGAGGAGCTTGGACCCAGGAGTGGTCAGGTGTAGTAGTGATAAGCATGCTGAGGGCAGAGACAGGCATGTTTATCTGTCCTGCCTGGTAGAGATGAGGATGATGAGGGCAGAGAAAGGCGTGCTTATCTCTCCCTCTCAATAAAGATAATCCCTGTTTGTCTTTGCACTGAAAGCACTTTTACAATGATGAGGCTTTGGTCCGGAAGAAGGGAGAGAGGAAGGTGGGTGAGTGGGCGGGGCACAGGTAGCTGGCAAAGCCCAGTATTGTCCACCTCTGTACTCCTCGCTTTCTCTCTTTTCTGTCATATTTTTGCCCTCCGGACAGTTGGTCCTCTTTTGCCATACTCCTGTGTAACGGGTGTGGTGGGGGCAGTGGGCGAAGCTCGCTGGTAACAAATAAGTTCCGAGCTCACGCAAGGGGACTTGGCGCTTCATACACATATGCATGATAAGAGTCGACCACCTGATTTTCACGTCCTCGAATAAAACGCCCAAAGATGTGTTTAGCTGTGTAAAAACGAATTATTTCTTGCTTTACTTCTGCCATGTAGCACCTGTGGAGGAACACCTCAGAAGTTGTTTTCTCAAAATTGCCGCTGGCAGGACTAGTGTCTTGAAATGGACAGAACTTCTACAATTTTGATCCTATGGTGTTCATATTTATATGACATTAATTAATCAGAAAAGACTGCAAATCTTTTCAATCATTGTACCTTGTGACGTGTTGGTGGCTGGGTGTATGAATAATCCTTATAACCATAGACTATCATAGACTACTAATCCACTAGGTTTTCAACAAAACCCGAGCTGCCATGTTTCTGCAACCATAAATAATATAAAAAGGGGAAAACAACAACAAAAATAGACAACTGAGGAGCAGGTTCAATTTATGACAAGTTTTAATCAATAACAATGGTCAAAAGAAAAGCCCAACCCCAAAAATGGCCACCCCAAAACAATAACACACTCCGGACTTCGCACAAGCCTAAACGTAAACACTCTCGCCCCAGGCGGGCGGAGCTTCACCGGCTTCCTAGAAGCGACCTGGGCTCGGCCAATCACAGCAGCCGCTGAGGCTGACCTGAGCTCCGGGTCATAATTAGCATACAATAACAACACGCTGTCATGCTTATGAATGGGCTCACTCTCACAGTGAGGGATAAGGCTTTCTCGCTCCGCTAGCACGGTAGCGGCAGGGAGAAGACAAATTGACAACCAGTTAGAAACTCAATTCTCCTGATAAGAAATTAGTTTAAACGTACAGTGGCTCAAAAGTCCCAATCATACCTTCACGCAGCAGGGTCCGGCAGCGTCTCTGATATAACCCTCTGCTCAGGTTTAAATGGATAGCGTCTCTGACCTTTCCAGATGGGTTTGACAACCACTTACTAAACTGGCACTTTAAAACACTAGGATCACAGTCCTCACGAGTCCAGCTGTCACCCCGATGGGTAAAGATTATAAAAGCCAATGCTTACCAACGTTGTCCCTTTCCTTCCACAAGAAAGTACACACATAATCCATGTCCCAGCTGACCCCTGCGTCCTCAGTGATTGGAAGCGCGTGAGGTTCCAACCTCACGCCTCCCCGGTACTAGTAGCGTCACTGGTAGTCCCTGCGAGAGCTGTCCTCTCGCCCCCTCTCAATGGTGGTTCCAGGCACCCGGATTCCCCCAGCAGGCGGTCTCCGAAGGTCGGGTCACTCCGGTGGCCCGGGGATCTCCCCAGTAGACAGGCGTCCAATGTCCGGTGGCGGCAGCAGCAATCTGGTCCAGGGATGACCTGCCTACCCCACTCCTGACAAAGACTTTGCTCACTAGACCTGTGACCACTCTAAAGCTAGTCACACTATTGCACTACACTGTGCATTAAGAGAGAGAAAGGAAATACCTTTGGGCAGAGCGTCTATCAAACGACCTTGACCCCTCCCAACATTCCTAACCTCCACTTTACGGGTCATAGGCTCGCGCCTACCGCAATCACACGCCTAGCGTGTCACGCGTCAGAGCTTACGCGTGTAGGTGAGGACGAATTCTCCTAACAGGGCACGTTAGAGAATTATAGACTGCTTCCACTTAGCATCTTTACGTTAACTCATGAGTCCTGACGAGACGGCTTCTGCTCAGCGACACATAGTACGTAAGTCCCACACCCCGTATCCTATACTCGTTTACTTCCCAGAAGAACGATATAGATACGATAGAAGGATAGTACTGACTACAGATCCCTCTCTTAATTCCTATCACCCTCACAAGACGTGATAACTATGGAATTAAAACTGACGACAGACGAGAAGTCTAAGTCACATAAGTCTGGAAGAGACAAAAGCAATGTGTCACACGCTGCTAATACAATCAGTCTCCACGCACGCATCATCCATTCAGCCGCATGGCCCAGAATTCGAGAATGATGAAAACACGCCTTTACACCGGCGTTATTTCAGAGAAACCCATTTAGTTTTTTCCCCGTTATTTTTGAGTGGCATATTCCCCTTTTCCCACATCCTTTCACAGGATATCACGATGGCGAAACAAGAGATAGTTTTTCCCGCCCTACTCCCATTTTAACGGTCCAACAATATGGCGTTTCCCTTCCCAATTAATCCCGATTAATTACAACCAAACCAAACATACCTCAACAGACTCTTGACAAATGACGGTTGTCACCCTCCTGTGATGCACACAGCGACGAGGTGATAGCACTCGCACCGGGCGGCATGCCCACCTGCGAGTCTATAGCGGAGCGCGCTACAACGCGTCTGCCTGCTCAGACAGCAAGCGATGAAGTGAACCCAGAAGGCGGCAAAACGCTCAACGGTCAGTCGCCCCGATCTCATTAGCCAATGAGATTATTCGATACCCCTATCACGTGGGTCATAAAGCACGAGGACTAACACGTGAGGGAGCAAAGTCCACGGAGCTCATCTCCGTGACTCGTGAAAAGAACATTCTATCATACCCCCCTGTTCCATGGTTAAGAACCACCCCCCGCCTCAGACGGGTAGTAACAGTCATGCCCTTCTGACCTTTGTTACTATTAATAACGCCCAGCGTCCGTCCCTAACGTACCAGTTAAAGACAATTGAACAGTTTATGATTTCTTTATCTTTTCCTTCTCTTCCCTTGCGCAATCTTGCGACATACCTCTACACACGTAAAAAAAATCGAGTTAGGATAGGTTTGTAATGCGTCATGCCTCTGACTAGAGCACTTCCATGGGTTGACAAGCGATGCAGCTTTTACTAGAGACAGTGGCCATGACAGAGAACTCCGATGAAGGTAGAGTCGCTGTACAGGGGAGACTTGCTCTATTCCCGACAGCCTCTGACTGTGCTGAAGCCTGTGACGCCCGCAAACCCCACACCCATCCCAAACACCACTGCCTCACCTGATGACGTCAACGCGACCACTCTGTCCACCACCTCTCTGTCCACCATGATGACCAGCCTGGCGGAAAATCTCACCAACACCACCACGCCACCTGGTGGGTGATTACAATGTTTAGCGTCAGTAAATGTTTCGTTTGTCGAGATAAAGGCGTAGTAACGTTAAGGATAATTGGATTGAAAAAGTTGCGTTTCTTAAGTGACCAAGTGGCGTTTCCTCATTAATGTGTTTCTTATACTGTGTTAATCGAAGTAACTTGATATACATAGAGGTAAATGTTGGGTGTGTTTCTAATACTGTGTTAATCGAACGTACTGGATATACATAGAGGTAAATGTTGTCAGACGTATAATTATTTATGCTGTAGCAGGTGGACCACAGGTGACGTGCGAATAGCAAAAGACAACAAGGAGGAGATACATAAAGTCGCTTGGATTACCAAGCACAACAGCCTGCAACATTTCGACCTGAGAGTCTCCCTCAGTGTACGGCGCCGTATGCAGACTTCACGCGAGCGTTTCCCTTGAGTCTGCTGTCGAGACACATGCACCGCGCGTACATGTACTTGTACGTGTCGCTCTCCCCATCTCATTTAATCTTCAAACCCGTGCAGTCATGCGGTCATTCAGGGGTACTTCTACTATGTGCTTTTTCTGTGTGCACGGGGAAGACTTTTACGTCGAAAATTTGTCAGCTGTTGTATCCTGTATCATTGCGACTGTGTGTAAAATTACTGTGTTGTTGTGTTATGCTGAATAATTATTGATCATTCCCGGGAACTGCCATCATAGGGCGGAGCCCGGGCAGTCCAAACGAATGGGCATTTTCCTCATGATTCGTCTGTCGAAAACAATATTTCTATGGTCAGTTTGAGGTTCAAAAGAATATATTTATCTCATCAAACAACCACTACATCTGTTGTTGGAACCCCCTTTTTTAACATTGAGCAAACAAAAGTCGATGATAGTTTCCCCCCCAAAAGACCGTGACATTGCCGAGATTTCCGCGCATTTTGTCCAAGCTGGAGTCCTGGTTTGGAAAATGTCGACAGTGAAAATGTGGACCAAGTCGGCTAAGAAAGCGCGGTATTTGGGCAAGGCAAACTTTAGTACGAAATGGCTTGAAGTGGAGCCGCACTTCATCGAAAATCCTTCTTCTTATAGGTAGCGTATATCCTTTATCGTCAGTGTTGCATTAGCCACTTCAGAGCCCTTGACCAACTGTTCCGCATGACCTTTCACCTGGTTCTCTGCCTGCAGCGCCTGAGGTGGAGTACGACCCTGTGCTGACCAACGCGGACGGCATGAACGTGCTGGGCCTGGTGGTCTTCTCCATCGCCATGGGCATCATCCTGGGTCGCCTGGAGGAGCGAGGCAAGCCCCTTGTCCTCGTCTTTGACGCACTGTGCGAGGCCACCATGAAACTCATCTACCTCGTCATCTGGTGTGTGCTGTGTTGGCAGTCATCTGGTGTGAGCTGTGTTGGCAGTCATCTGGTGTGAGCTGTGTTGGCAGTCATCTGGTGTGTGCTGTGTTGGCAGTCATCTGGTGTGTGCTGTGTTGGCAGTCATCTGGTGTGTGCTGTGTTGGCAGTCATCTGGTGTGTGCTGTGTTGGCAGTCATCTGGTGTGAGCTGTGTTGGCAGTCATCTGGTGTGAGCTGTGTTGGCAGTCATCTGGTGTGAGCTGTGTTGGCAGTCATCTGGTGTGAGCTGTGTTGGCAGTCATCTGGTGTGTGCTGTGTTGGCAGTCATCTGGTGTGAGCTGTGTTGGCAGTCATCTGGTGTGAGCTGTGTTGGCAGTCATCTGGTGTGTGCTGTGTTGGCAGTCATCTGGTGTGTGCTGTGTTGGCAGTCATCTGGTGTGAGCTGTGTTGGCAGTCATCTGGTGTGAGCTGTGTTGGCAGTCATCTGGTGTGAGCTGTGTTGGCAGTCATCTGGTGTGAGCTGTGTTGGCAGTCATCTGGTGTGAGCTGTGTTGGCAGTCATCTGGTGTGAGATGTGTTGGCAGTCATCTGGTGTGAGCTGTGTTGGCAGTCATCTGGTGTGAGATGTGTTGGCAGTCATCTGGTGTGAGCTGTGTTGGCAGTCATCTGGTGTGAGCTGTGTTGGCAGTCATCTGGTGTGTGCTGTGTTGGCAGTCATCTGGTGTGTGCTGTGTTGGCAGTCATCTGGTGTGAGCTGTGTTGGCAGTCATCTGGTGTGTGCTGTGTTGGCAATAGCCAGCCTCTCTGTCTCTCTCTCTGTCTCTTTCTCTGTCTCTCTCTCTGTCTGTCTCTCTCTCTTTCTCTCTCTCTGTCACTTTTTCTCTTTCCCTTTCTCTCTCTCTCTATTTCTCTCTTTTTCTTTCATTCTCTTTCTCTCTCTGTATCTCTGTATTTGTCTCTCTGTCTCGCTCTCTCGCTCTCTCTGTCTTGTCTCTCTGTCTCTGAGTCTCTGTCTCTCTCTCTCTGCTCTCTGTCTCTGTCTTTCTCTCTCTCTCTCTGTGCTCTCTGTCTCTGTCTTTCTCTCTCTCTCTGTCTCTGTCTCTCTCTCTCTCTCTCTCTCTCTTACTCACTCTCTCTCCCCTACTTTTGACTGCGTACAGTGCATTAATCTATCTACGACATCTATCTTTAAATCGCCATAACGTCTACAATTTTGATCCTACAGTGTTCGTACTGAAATCGAAGTATTAAGAAAAGACTGCAGCTTTTTAAAATGCCTGCATCTTCAAACACCAAAACATCGAGATGAGACAGGTTTCGCCGTGGCCGTCACACAATGTTCTGTCCTGGATCATGCGCCTGTACATGTAGACATCTTTTCTCTCTCTCTCTCTCTCTCTCTCTCTCTCTCTCTCTCTCTCTCTCTCTCTCTCTCTCTCTCTCTCTCTCTCTCTCTCTCTCTCTCTCTCTCTCTCTCTCTCTCTCTCTCTCTCTCTCTCTCTCTCTCTCTCTCTCTCTCTCTCTCTCTCTCTCTCCTCTCGTCTGCACTGCCCGCACTGTGCTGCAGCTACTCCCCCATCGGCGTCATGTTCCTGGTGGCGTCCCACGTGGTGTCCATGGAGGATCCTACCCAGGCCTTCGAGAAGCTGGCCTTCTACTTCATCACCGTCATGACGGGCCTCGTGATCCACGGCTTCATCACGCTGCCACTGGTCTACTTCGTCATCGTCAGGAAGAATCCCTACAAGTTCATGCAGGGCGTGCAGCAGGCCCTCCTCATCGCACTGGGCACCTCCTCCAGGTAGGCTCCACAGCACCTCCTCCAGGTAGGTCCCACAGCACCTCCTCCAGGTAGGTCCCACAGCACCTCCTCCAGGTAGGCCCCACAGCACCTCCTCCAGGTAGGTCCCACAGCACCTCCTCCAGGTAGGTCCCACAGCACCTCCTCCAGGTAGGCCCCACAGCACCTCCTCCAGGTAGGTCCCACAGCACCTCCTCCAGGTAGGCCCCACAGCACCTCCTCCAGGTAGGTCCCACAGCACCTCCTCCAGGTAGGCCCCACAGCACCTCCTCCAGGTAGGCCCCACAGCACCTCCTCCAGGTAGGCCCCACAGCACCTCCTCCAGGTAGGCCCCACAGCACCTCCTCCAGGTAGGCTCCACAGCACCTCCTCCAGGTAGGTCCCACAGCACCTCCTCCAGGTAGGCTCCACAGCACCTCCTCCAGGTAGGCTCCACAGCACCTCCTCCAGGTAGGTCCCACAGCACCTCCTCCAGGTAGGACCCACAGCACCTCCTCCAGGTAGGCCCCACAGCACCTCCTCCAGGTAGGCCCCACAGCACCTCCTCCAGGTAGGTCCCACAGCACCTCCTCCAGGTAGGCCCCACAGCACCTCCTCCAGGTAGGCCCCACAGCACCTCCTCCAGGTAGGCCCCACAGCACCTCCTCCAGGTAGGTCCCACAGCACCTCCTCCAGGTAGGCCCCACAGCACCTCCTCCAGGTAGGCCCCACAGCACCTCCTCCAGGTAGGCCTCACAGCACCTCCTCCAGGTAGGCCCCACAGCACCTCCTCCAGGTAGGCCTCACAGCACCTCCTCCAGGTAGGTCTCACAGCACCTCCTCCAGGTAGGCCCCACAGCACCTCCTCCAGGTAGGCCCCACAGCACCTCCTCCAGGTAGGCCCCACAGCACCTCCTCCAGGTAGGTCCCACAGCACCTCCTCCAGGTAGGCCCCACAGCACCTCCTCCAGGTAGGTCCCACAGCACCTATTCCAGGTAGGCCCCACAGCACCTATTCCAGGTAGGCCCCACAGCACCTCCTCCAGGTAGGCCCCACAGCACCTATTCCAGGTAGGCCTCGCAGTGCCGACTGCACGTCTAACAGCAGTGGCTCTCTGTGAGGTTTCAGGCAAAGTTTGTGGCAGAGAGGACTTCTGCTCTGGCAATCCATATTTTCTCCACCTCCACCTCCCAACAGCTACCACGCCCCCAACCTCCCACCCCATCCCACCCCACACTCCCACACCCCACCCTCACCTCTCTATGAGACTAGAGAGAAAAAGAGCACACAACGTGGAAAAAGGTTATCTCAATGCCAACAATCTCTTCAGGTCAGTTGTACTGGACCCTTTTGTAAGTTATATGTTTTTTGTCACCTCTTACGCCGGGCAAAGGCTTTTTATTTGAACACGTGTGTCTTTTCTTTAATCGTGTATCCCTTTCTTCGCTTTCTCAAAGGACCATGAACTTTGCATTGCATTGTGTGTTTTATCGAGAGCTACGGTCGATGAGAAGTCATCTTGTAATAGACTCCAGACTTTGCTGTCGTGTACAAGGTCAAGCCCTTGAAGCTTCTGTGGTCTTTGTCCTCTGAACACCCACACTCTTGACGCCCGAGCTTACCCGCATGAAAAGTGAGCGAGCATGCCCGATTTGCATGTTGCGAATAATGGTGGTAGTAGTTGTGGCGGGGGAGTATGGAGCTGCTCGATTTCCCCACCCCACCACACCACCGCCCACACCCCCACCCCCACCCCCACCGCCTACCCTCTCCCTCTCCCATTAGCTGGTGGTGAAACTAAAATGGCGGTGGGTATTGTCGACAGCACTGCAGCAATAAAGTAGCAGGGAAGAGGAGAGGAGAAAAATGTGGTTGGTACGATGGTGGGAATAGAGGCGACAGCAACGCTTGGTGGTTTAATCGAGGTGTGACCTGTTTTTCTTGTTGCATTAGTTGTAATGATCAAGGTTGTGAAGGAAAGTTTATGATGGTGGTAGTGATGGTTATGGGTGTTCGAGATAAAAATTGGTTGAAAGGACGGTGGCAGTTTGTCGTGCGGGGGGGAGGGTGGTGCGGAAGCATAATTGGTCATAATGATTATGACCATACTGGATTTAGCAGTGATGCGGTCAAACCTTGGGCAAACTCGGCTCGTGTTTGAAATATGATTTACAACAAGGTCGGATCAATCATAGAAGTTTGCGACTGAGATGGTTTTCTCTGGAGACTGTATTACTGGCCCTGACGCTGGGCGATTTCCAAAATACTCCAAAGGGAATGTGAACTGAGAGAGTGTCATATAGAGTACTATAAGACCTGTAAGCCACTTCGTTGCCTCCACCCTCCACCCCCACCCTTCAACTCCGACCCTCCTCCTCCCACTCTCCACCCTCCAACCCCACCTCTACCCCCAACCCCCACTCAAGGGACTCTCCGTCTGCTCAGCCAGGGGCAGCCTGAAGGGTCCTATGCTCCCGGCCTGGGTCAGATCATTCAGATCCAAGCTTGCCTTCAAGCCACCAGGGAAGATCGAGTCGAACCCACGTGCCACACGATGTATACACCATCTACCACTTAAATAGAAATAAAATTTACTTCGACCCACACACACGCCACTTCTCTTCTGGCAAAGTAAAGTCCCCCCACCCCCACCTCCCCAATCCTCCCACCCCCTCAACTCCAGTCCTGTTTAAAAAGGAAGTGTTAAATATCTATGCCAAAAAAAAGCCGTTTAATGAAATGACGTCACAAATTATGTTTCTATGGGGTGTGACCAGTTTTAGGATGAGGAGAGTGTCCTGGCAGCAGATGTTTCGAGTTCTATCTACAGGGAATGGTCAGTCCAGGTTTGGTGTTTCCTGTCTCCCCCAGCTCTGCCACGCTGCCGGAGACGATGCGGTGTCTGGAGGAGAACAACGGCATAGACCCCCGCATCGTCAAGTTCGTGGCGCCGGTGGGAGCTACCATCAACATGGACGGCACCGCACTGTACGAGGCTGTGGCCGTCATCTTCATTGGACAAAACGCTGGTTACGACCTCAGCTTCGCTAACGTTGTCATCATCAGGTGTGTATGTATGTGTGTGTACGTGTGTGTGTATGTGTGTGTGTGTGTGTGTATGTGTGTGTGTTTGTACGTGTGTGTGTGTATGTGTGTGTACGTGTGTGTGTATGTGTGTGTACGTGTGTGTGTATGTGTGTGTTTGTACGTGTGTGTGCGTAAGTGTGCATGTGTGTGTGTGTGTGTGTGTGTTTGTGTCTGTGTGTTTGTGTGTGTGTGTGTGTGCATGTGCGTGCGTATGTATGTGTGTGTATGTGTGTTTGTGCTTGTGTTCGTGTGTGTGTGTGTGTGTGTAATGTGTGTGTGTGTACATGTGTGTGTGTACGTGTCTGTGTGTGTATGTATGTGTCTACGTGTCTGTATGTGTGTGTGTGTGTATATCTGTGTGTATATATATGTGTGTGTGTGTGTGTACGTGTATGTGTGTGTATGCGCGTGTGAATCTCTCTCTCTCTCTCTCTCTCTCTCTCTCTCTCTCTCCTCCTTTGTGTGCGTTCATGCTTGTGTGCGTGCGCGCACGCGTGTGCATGCATGTGTGCGCGCAAGCGTGCATGTGGGTTTGTGTGTGTGCTTATTTGTGTTTGTGCATGCGTGTTTGTGTTTGTGCGTGCGTGTTTGTGTTTGTGCGTGCGTGTTTGTGTTTGTGCGTGCGTGTTTGTGTTTGTGCATGCGTGTTTGTTTGTGCGAGCGTGAGTGTGTGTGTTTTGTCTCATTTGTCTAGTCTGAGAAGTGCAGATGGAGAATGACATTTCTTTACCAAGCATCACGGCCACTGCTGCTGCCATCGGTGCTGCTGGTGTGCCCCAGGCTGGTCTGGTTACCATGGTGATTGTCCTGACTGCTGTGGGCTTCCCTACTGATGACGTAGTCCTCATCCTGGCCATTGATTGGCTGCTGTGAGTGCAATTGCAGAATTTATTTTGTCCGCCACATACACACCAATACACCAGCATGAAGAGCAATGGATGGGATGTACAATTATTACACATACACTCCCTGCCTGCTCGAGGCATGTCACACCCCACCCGTGCTACCACCATGCTTCACTCGTAACGAGCTAAAGACATAGACGTTATGGTCTTGACTAACACCGAAGCAGCATTGGAACTACCCTCCCATTTCGTGTCCGTGTGGCTGCGATTTACAGAGGCGGATACAAGCCCTGGAAATGAGATGCTAACGCAAGATTCTGAACATCTCATATAAAGACCATGTCACAAATGAGGAAGTCAGCAACAGGATCAAGAGAGCATTTGGACAGTACGAAGACCTGCTTTCAATCGTGAAAAGCAGACAGCTGAAGTGGTACGTCACGTGTCGAGGCAATGGGCTGGCCAAGACCATCCTGCAAGGTACCGTACCAGGTGGGAGAAGGAGAGGCAGGCAGAGAAAGAGGTGGGAAGACAACATCAAAGAGTGGACAGGCTTGACCATTGCTGACTCACAGCGAGCCACAGAGGATAGAGATCGATGGAGGAAGATTGTCCGAAAATCATCAGTGGAGCCTCAACAACCTATCTCAGGGTTAAGAGACTGAACTGAACTGAACTGTGGCTGCGATTGTGATATTCAGCCTACATGGCTACCAGATGAGTTTTGTTCTTTTACTTTGTCACTCTGGTCCTGCAGTTTATCTTGGATTCGAGTAACAAACCTTCAACTTTGATCCAACCTTTGTTTTGCACCTTTGTAAATGAGTTCATGCAGTTTTTGACCGAGCTGTTTGTCCTCCCGACTAAAACTGCAAGCATACGACTTGGACTGTCGCCTTCGTTCCTATGCGCGTCCTGTTTCTGTGTATGTCATCAAGTGCCAGGAAAGGAATTATCACGTAGGTCTAAAGATCACTGGGTAAAGTGTTAAACCATTTGAGATCTAGGAATGAATTATATAAGTCCTTACATATATATATAAAATCATTAAAGCCTTCCTTTGACTTTGTCTGACCTTTATGTTGACCTGTTGCTAATGGCGACCTTGACCTCACAGGGACCGCTTCCGAACGTCCATCAACGTGCTGGGCGACGCCTTCGGTGCGGGCATCGTGGACCATCTCTCTAGGGATGACATGGCCAAGCTGGACACCCTGGACAGGGAGGCGGAGGAGATGAAGACCCTGGAGGTCAAAGGCGTGGCGAACGGACATGTCAACGAAGCCTTCGCCTCCGACGAGGCGCGCAACACGCGACTGTAGACGCCATCTTGGGTGCGTTTGTTAGGCGTAGACTCTCGAGAGAATATCGAGGGTTAGGCTTTGCCTACGTCTCTCGCTTATTAGCCGTAGGTTGCATCTCGCTCGCCCTCTACTAGCCATCGAGGCGAGCCACTTGCCTATCAAACGCGCCCCTTGACTGCGAAAGGCGTGGCGTGGGACAGTGCCATGGTGACCACGGTTGGGCTGTAGAGAGCACGTAGGCAGTCTGCACCGTCACCATTCCCTGCAGCAACACACGCCCTTCCAGTAGACCCCAGCTCATCCAAAATAGCGCCCAGAGGGATTGAAGTAAGAGTAAACCCACCTGTCTCCCTACGCCAATCGTAAAAGGCGAATGGCTTTAACCATCCCCAACACTTTTCGTGATCAGTGGCCTTGCGTAGCCTGAAAAGGCTGATAGACCGTGAAACTCCATTCATCTTCATCATCTTCTCGAAAATATTGGAGGAAAAGGATGTTCGTGGTGAACACTCGCAGCACCAGATGCTCCATAGTATTCCACACGTCAAAGTTTGCGCCTTGAAACTGACACAGAGAAGTCTCTGGAGATGGTTGGAGAACTATACACTATTCAGACTTGAGCTCTGTTGAAGATCAAAAAACAAGACACAACTTTTGTCAAGCGGGCAATTTCACACAGAAACCCAAATCTACCGCAATCATGATTATGAAGCAATTTTCATCTTTGCTTTAAGAGGAGATTAGGGGTGAGGTGCATCAAGATGCACATTATCAGAAGCACATAATTATTCTTGCTGGGCTTGACTGGTTGAACAGAATGCCCAGCAGAAGTTGCTAACATTCATGCAGTCACAACAGTTTGTGGTAATTGTGTGACGATCTGCACCAGCCTGGCTATCTTTGCCACACACAGACCTCTACAGCGCATTGGGAACGCGTGTGGATGAGACCAAACACAACTAGCAGTTCTTCAAGACGCCAGCAATTCAAGGGCATGTAGACCTCACTACGCAGTATACATATCATTATTATTCTGGAGACGCAGTTCGTTTCGTGGGTTTATTGGGTCGAGAACCTATTGGGTGTTTCACTTGAGTTTGTTCGGGGTTCAAGGTTCTGTGTACGTAGACGGTATTTCGTTGCTGACAAACAGCATTCAAGGGAGGTCAAGTGGATAATATTATATGCAAATTTGCTCAAAGTCCCTTGAGAAGGTGATCATTGTTGTGTCACTTTCAGTGCATAAAGGAGCTTACTGGGATTTCAGACTAGGCCCTCTTAGATCCGTCTGCCAAGTCGTACATCGACCCTTCGGAATCACCGGCACCTCCTTGGCCTGGAACGGATCACAAGATGTTGCTGTCCGAGACAGTTTCGCGTTCGACAATGATCACTAATACTATGAAAATGTGTATTGGGTCTCTGTCGGTAACCTGAAGCCCTTTGCAGTCACCAAGAATCTGGCACCAGGGGAATCCATTGCACGAGATATGGTCGTCTTGTCTGTCAGAAGCTAGCGACTCCAAAGTTGGCTTTCCTCTAAAACTCTTCTTCGCTGCCCCCTGAGCTCGTCCCAAGGTCAACACCGAGCGTATTTGCTTTGTGATAAAGCCAGGCAGTAACGGGCACATCCTCTGTGCATACTCGATCAATCCAGTTTTTTCCCGTCGTAACGCCTCTATCTGTTTTTCCCGGTGCGGGGTCTTGTTATCAGTGTATAAACGAGTCTGTTTTGTTTAGGTTTTTTGTCCCCGATGTTTGAGAGAGATTTGCAATCGAAGTTGGGAAACAGTAGCATGGGATAGGCTACTTATTCGGAGTTCTCAGTACAACATTCAGTTTTTGCATTGTTGTAGTAGTCTGTCATTTGTTTAGTTGTTCTTGGAAGTAGTGTACATTATAAGAAATGTATGTGTTGTACATCAATCTGTTATGTATAATTAATGGCATAATCATTCGTAATAGTTGCGTCACCACAAAGGAGCCATGAGCACTTAATTAGTGCTAGTTCTGCACTTATTCTGTACATTTCAGTTTGTCAAATACTATTACAGTAGTCGCCGCTTATTAAAAACACATTGGGACCGAACAATAGTGTTTTTAATAAGCGGCGTTTTTATTAACCGTTTGCGTGTTGAACATGTCCATCAGTAACGATGTAAATCCGGACCGGACAAACTGTTTTTAAAAAACGGCTGTTTTTATTAACCGCGTGTTTTATAAGCGGCGACTACTGTATATGCTTTTTATAATTAAATCATTCATTTACACACACGCGCGCGCGCGCACGTTTACACGCACACGCGCGCGTAGAGTTTTCGTCACATGCTTCTAGTGGAGAAAATGATGCGGATTTTTCAATAAAAGAACGTCTTTGACGTGATCTTGTTGTCTTTAGTCCATTCCGATTTCTAATGGGTCACGCTTGACATTGTTGTGTATGCTGTCTGGCGTACAACGTCCACTCCGCCCTGATCAGTCAGTGGTCCAGGCATCCTTATCAGCAGCCTTGCGTAATCAGTCTCCGTCACGAGTTATCTGCCCATTAAGATAGCGGCGTCTGGGCACGGAGAGCCGTGTGCAAGGGGCTTCCCCTGGGAAGAAACCAGTCTCCATGTTGACGCAAGCAACTAGACCGATGGCCTGAACAAACTCACCGTACTCAACTCATCGTGCACAGTGTCCACCGTCTGTGGAGTGTTGGTGCATCTGTCTGGCTTTGCCTGGCTGTTGGCCCCATGCAAACACTCTGTCACTCCCGTTGACGTGTACAATCCATCTCACGTCTGTTCCAGTGTTCGTGCGTGTCTGTGCCCTGTGTTTGGGAAGCACATAATTATTTGAAACTTGTCGTCTTGTGTCTGCCTTTTCCATTCATTTGTCACTTACCTGTCCACCTGTCACTAACCTATCCATCCACCACTTTCCTGTCCATCCACCACTTTTCTGTCCATAATAATAATAATAATAATAATAATAATAATAATAATAATAATAATAATAATAATAATAATAATAATAATAATAATAAAATAAATAACATTTCTTGCAAAAAGTGAATGCGCGGGCATAGACGTTATTCACGCAGCGGCCATTTTGAAATCGAAAACGAGACTAAGTCCGCAAATTTAATGGCTTCCAGCGTCTATGGCGAAACCGAAGGCTTCATCATCACATAGACACTGCTGTGTTCCTTATTGCGAGAACGATGATCGATATGACGAGAAGTCCAGACTGTCCTTTTTCAAATTCCCCACAGACAAGAAGCAGAAGAAACTATGGATCTGGAAGATTCGGCGAGATCCTGGCAAAAAATTCAAGGCAACAAGAGCTTAGATTTAGGTCTTGTAAAAGCAAAAAAAAAGTTAAATCATCTAACCAGAACATTCAAGATCCTCATAAAAACACCATATTTGTCATATCTTTTCATAAACTCAACTACACTTCTTACGAAATAAAGTCATTTCTACAACTTGAGATACGAATAAAAACCGCTGGCGCTGAACCTCCAGGTTTTGGCACACACAAAAAATTGGGTTAAAAGCCCCCCAATACAGCTGCGAGGGCCTTCAGTAAACCTGGAGGGATAAAAATCGAATACAGGACGTTTATTTACCCTAGTCGTTGTGCACCTCATTTAGTCGATTCGTACCTTTTCTACTCTAACCCTAACTCTAACCCTAACCCTAACTCTAACCGGTTAGGGTACGAAACGACTAGGTACAAAACGTCCAGGATACAAACGACCCGCATCGTAAAAAAATCTTTCTTTCTCCTTCACCAATGTTCTCCAAATTCACCCTTCTCAAAAATCTCCTCGCAAATGACGTCACGTTATTCGACGTCAAATGATGACGTCACACATTTTGCAAATGGAGTCTGTTGTATCGTTTTCATTGCAACACCAAAATGTAAAAAAGTCACTTTCTTTTCAAACCTCGATTCTGAAAATTTGATAATATTGAATCGGACCTAACTTCCAGTCAGTGTGCAAAATCTCAAGGAAATCCGTCCAGTAGTTTTTGAGATATAGGCCGTCAAGTCGGGACAGACACACACACACACACACACACACACAGACAGACAGACAGATAAAGTCTGTAGGACCTCCAGTAAACCTGGAGGGACAAGGCTTCAGATAGAGCCTCACGAGGAGCGCACATGTTTGTGATGTAAAACGTGACCTTCATTACAGTATTACACTACGAGTGATCTTATCCGATACCAGTTGATGTTTTACCCCTCTGCTAAGATTATAATACAACCTTAGGAATATTTGTGTCGGACCTTTTACTGGTGAACGTATTTCATAGCATCAGACAATACTAGCATTGTACACGATGTCAACAGCAGGCAGGTTCGAGGACAACAATGTATTTATAATCTATCCTGGTGCCGCTGAGGTCCGCGCGTCAGCTATAAATAGAAGTGCGCGAAGCTTGGATTTGTAAAATGTATTTCACGACCTATTGACGCAATCAACATACAGCTTTGAAAAATTAAGACAGCCCATGATTATATTATCGTTATAAATTAACATATAGGCTTACTGACCTTATTTCAAGAAACACCACTCATAATGATCAACACTACGAACCAAGCAGACGAACACGATCGAACCGTAGCCACTACGCCAGCAGACGATCGAGATAACTAAATGTTTCATGTAAAACTCGAATGAGTTGTATTATAATCTTAGCAGAGGGGTAAAACATCATCAGGTATCGGATAAGATCACTCGTAGTGTAATACTGTAATGAAGGTCACGTTTTACATCACAAACGTGTGCGCTCCTCGTGAGGCACTATCTGAAGCCTTGTCGCTTTTATTCGTATCTCAAGTTGTAGAAATGACTTTCATTTCGTAAGAAGTGTAGTTGAGTTGATGAAAAGATATGACAAATATGGTGTTTTTATGAGGATCTTGAATGTTCTGGTTAGATGATTTAACTTTTTTTTTGCTTTTACAAGACCTAAATCTAAGCTCTTGTTGCCTTGAATTTTTTGCCAGGATCACGCCGAATCTTCCAGATCCATA
>JAWQFJ010001398.1:65000-75025 GCA_034096865.1 Theodoxus fluviatilis
GCTCAATTGCCAACATGAAGCGCTCAATTGCCAACATGAAGCGCTCAAGCAGCGCTGAGTACTTCTGAACAAGCCTTGAGATGCACAGCGCTGCACAGCGCTGAGTGAATCACGCCCCTAAATTGCTGTTCAGGAGTGAAACACGTACAGCGCTGCGCCTCCTGAAGAAGCCTAATGCAAAGACGAGAAAGCCAGAGGACCGTTCAGATCTGGAAGGAGTGTTTACCTTGAGCAGCAGTTGTGACCCAGCAGCCCTGTGGAAGGAGTGTTTACCTTGAGCAGCAGTTGTGACCCAGCAGCCCTGTGGAAGGAGTGTTTACCTTGAGCAGCAGTTGTGACCCAGCAGCCCTGTACGTCGTTGCGAGGTGTTGCAAGGTGCAGCTAGGTTGCTATTGATGACTATTGTGATGTGGGAACGCCTAATAAAGTCTGGACTACTGAAAGTGAAAATAGATGTACAGATCACGTGTGCAAATTCCCGTGGAGCATAAAAATAAATTCTTCGGAAACAGACGTGCTCACTCCACTTGTAGGCCTTTAAGCGCTATCAGCATTTAGCGGAAAATTCTCACTGGTTTACAAGTTTGGGCTATTTATAGAACCCTCTCCATCATGTTTGAGTCAGCCACAACGCGTAGGCAAAGACTTTGGTGTAGGCAATGCACACGTACGCGGTCCTACAGCGATCTTTCTGACAAAACGTTTGGTGCACTGATCTAATGTATATCCTGCTTTAGATGAATTGCGCAACTCCCCCATTTCCTATAGCTTTTTTGTGTCGTGTGTGTGTGTGTGTGTGTGTGTGTGTGTGTGTGTGCGTGTGTGTGTGTGTGTGTGTATGTGTGTGTGTGCATGTGTGTGTGTGTGTGTGCATGTGTGTGTGTTTGCGTGCGTGCGTGCTTGCATGCGTGTGCACATGTATGAATGTCTGTCCGTCCGTCTGATTATCTCTGTGTGTGTATCTGTGCTGTGTGTGTGTGTGTGTGTGTGTGTGTGTGTGTGTGAGAGAGAGAGAGAGAGAGAGAGAGAGAGAGAGAGAGAGAGAGAGAGAGAGAGAGTGCTTATGCGTGTGCCTGTGTGTCTGTCTGTCTGTCTGTGTGTCTGTCTGTCTGTCTGTGTGTCTGTCTGTCTGTCTGTCGATCTGTCTGTCTGTCTGTCGATCTGTCTGTCTGTTTTATCTCACCCACCCTCCCGAGAGGTCTAGCTAGGTCACATTCACCAAGACTAGATGTGTTTTGAACAAACTTAGACTTCGAATCCCTGTGCCGAAGGAATTACTGCAAAGAAGGTTATGGTGATCGGCGGGCAACGCCCCGCACTCACATTTGGAACGAGTAGTATTTTTAAATCGAGTCGCTGCGGTGAAATTGCCCTGACGGTGAGGTGAGGTAGACGAGTCCATATTTGCTCGTGTGTGGATCCTGTGGGATGCCCCACATCCATCCGTGCCAGGCCCCAGAAATCACTGTTACCTAGCAAGCTCGCGACGTTTGCAGAAGTAGGCCTTTAGGGCCAACCCCCCCCCCCCCCCCCCTCCCCCGTGTGGATCGTGTCACCATTTAGATTCCGACGCGTGTGAAACCATGCGTGTAGAGAAACGTATAAAATTACGGAGATCCTAGAAACCGCAACCATCATACACGGCAATTCCGGTTAGGTACTTTTGCAAAACTCCGAACTCCGATTTACCATTCTCGACCCCGTGAGACTTCACAGAAGACATTCCCTGTCATTTGTTCAGCGAGTTCCAATATTAAGCTTTCGAGGGTTTGATGTACAACACGACAGCACAACGATCTGACGTCCTCAGTTGAAAGAGCATCAAATTCTCCTTGGAATATTCCCTAGACTAGTGCGAAAGGCGTGCTGAGTCCATCAAGTTCTTATGCATATTTAACTGCCTTCACACTTGCAGCTGCAACGTTGCGTTCTGCAGGGACATTCTAGTACGCCAGAGATGTATCTGCATGTGGTATTCACCAAAATGTCCAGTTGTAGCGTGTGCTGTGCACGTAGCTTCCGCCACCCTGGTGGCTCCGAGCACTGTGTCTGCCAATTTTCAACTTCCGTCAGTGGGAACAGAACAGATGCATGCTGCATGCCTTACCTGAGAGCTGCTTGTCCGACTGATGCCCCGTGCTGTTCACGAGTGCAGGTTGCCGCACGGTAAAACTTTGCAACGTGTCTGTTGTGTTCTGGAGCACCACTTTCTACTTTGCAGTTGTGTGTGCATGTCAGTGAGCGCTCGAGTTCCGTACTGTTCGTGAACGATTCCTGTCATTTGTTCAATATGTACGCAAACAGCAAGCAGCAATGTATCGCCAATACGTTTTAGGTTTGCTTCCAAACTTCTCCCTGAGTGCGATTATCTGTATCCTCATCTGTGTGCTCTGTTCTGAAATGACATGCAATTAGGAAAGCAGTTAACCTGCTTATTCTCATTCGAAGCAGGGTGATTGACTTTTCAACCAAAGGTGCCATCTCACTAGGTGATCCGTGTTGTACAGGTGTAATTGGAAGGGTTTTCTCTACACGGAATGTTTCATGACTGGAGTGGTACGTCCCAGTTGTGCATTTTTACTTTTGCAATGACCCACACAAATCTTTGCTGTCGTTATTTGTTAATTTTGTTCTTATAGTTATACGCAAGATTTCACCTCCCACCACCACCCCTACCCCACCCCACCCCACCCCCTTTGTAACACACCACAGACCCAAACAAATAAACAAACTCTTGTCGTCTCTCACCTAGCTTTTAATACTTTCCGTCCGGCAGACGTGTGTTTACGTACGTGCGCGAACCCAAAACAGAAACGTCGCGCTCCCGCAGAGCAGTCACCTGCAAGAGTTCGTCATTCAGCAATCAATCAACTACAGTGAAAAACGCATGAAAAAATCATATCAGGATTCGGTTTAGTGGCTCCATCTGTTGGCAATAGTGCGAGGCGATTGCCTGCTGTGGTTCATCCCTGATCGGGGTGACGAATGCAATTTGCCTTCATTGCTCTTAAAAGGGGAGCATCAAGACGCCTCTTTCCGGGTTTCTTTACAAAGTGATCCAAAAGCAGGCGACACAAGCCAGAGTCATGACTGCTGGTCAGATCAGATAGCAGTTCCGGCTGGCCGCAAACATAGATTCAGCGACTTTACAAATAGGAACCATCTACAATCAGCAGGGATTTATTCATTCCCTTTGACCAGCTGTGAGACCACATCTGAATCAACATCGCAACGCAGCTCGTAAAAGTGGACGTCGTAGCGAAGAGGTCGAGTTCTTTTTTCACCAAAGTATCCCCAGGCAGCCTGGACCACAGTGATGGCTACAGACGTGTGTGGAGATGCTTGGAAGCGAGGAACGTGGATGCCAGTGTGGGAGAGAGGACCAGTCCTGGCCGTGGCTCCGTCATGGTGTGCGTGGGCTTCAGCACTCTACATACCACGTGCAAATTTTATTATTATTGGTCAGCATAACAGAGATGAAATATTGCGCCCACTGTCTTGTCAGCATTCCGGCGGGTTGACTTTCGAAGTGTGCTCCACCACTACAACGCTAGATCATATCAAGAATTGGTGCAGCAAGAATAGATAGACAAAATGGATGGACAAGCTTGCAGCTCAGACCTCAACTCTGTTGAGCATGTATTAGATCTCCCAGGGCGTTGGCAGAAGAACAACTATCCTCTTCCCAGAACGTTGCATCATCTCCCTGGCCTGAAATGCCTCAACAGGGGCAGACAACTGCAGCAGACAACTGCAGCAGACAACTGCAGCAGACAACAGGGGCAGACAACAGCAGCAGACAACTGCAGCAGACAACTGCAGCAGACGGGGTAGTCCACGGGACGGCGGTGTGAGGCACGCTGCGACAGTAATGGCGGTCATATCCATTATTGGCTTGCTGTGTTGAAGTAAACCTTCGTATTCTTTATTGTTTCTGCCAGCTTGAAATGGGATACCATAAGTGTTCCGAGAATCAGAAAGCATGTCTATTATTCAGTGTGTTTTTTTCTTTCCTTAAAGTTTAAATGTCTTTTATTTACACGGAGAAAAGGTGATAGTGACACGTTTGGTTCTTATTGACTATTCGAATTTAATCTAAGTAGCTCTTCTTTTTAGCTATGCATTACTCTTCCAGATGTTGAGGGCTCCTGAAGGATCAGATAAACCGTCTAGGCGATGCGTGTATCCGATGGCCGAGATGCAGGTGGAAACGATGGAAGAAAGATAAGTCTTGGCGAGCATGGAGGCAAATAAAAACGGTCAGATGATCGTGGAATGGAAAGGGGAGTGCCGAAATACTATACAGAGTGCTGCAAAATAATGCAAAGAGGGCGCCGTGTGCATGCAGGGGATTCGTGTGAACGGGGGGAGTGCCGAGTGGAAAAGGTGAAACATGCCTTCAAAGAGGCCACGGCGGAGGAGCTGTCACGGGGTCAGGACAGGATGGGGGTCTGCAGCAGCTGGTTTGAAGGCCGCCAGATTGTGACGATAAGGCAAACCCGCCAGAGGATTCCCCCTTCCAGGAACTCGTTGATCCTGAAAAATATTTTGATAGAAGCACAGCAGAACCATGACACAGAGTGGAAACGTGATACACTCACATTTGGAGAACTTCTTGTTCAAGATGTGCGTCAGAACCATGTTTTCCGTGTATAATCGAGTATTTTGAGTTGGCAAGGTAATACTTTCAAGTCTGAAGAGCAAGCAGAATATGATTAATTTCAGCAAAGTTATGCGGCATTGAATCCAATCCTTTGACCGAGCCCCTATACACCCAAGCCGGTCAAAGTCAGCACCTTCAGTCCAGATGATGCATCCGTGTGCAGGCGTAACTCAGGAGAGGCTAATCGCCTTTCAGATAAGAGGTGGGACCTGGTATTGAAGTACTAGAGGAAAAGTAACACAGTCTTTGGATCTACTCTTGCAGCCTTCGTGATGAAAACGATGACTATGCACTTCAAGAGTCAAGTGAATGAGGTGTCAGAAAAAGTCTGCCAGGCAGAACTAACCCTCAACCATAGTTCAAAGCTCCCATGATCGCTAGCGGTTAGTTTTGTTATTCTCGAACATGTCATGGAAAAAGTGTCCCAGAGCATTCAAAGAGACGGGATCGGTAGGGATGAAGAAGGACCATGCGGAAGGCGTAGGCAATATCGGGTTTGGCCATGAGGCAGCCTCGCTCGGTGGAATACGACGACCCAAATGTATAACTTTGCATTATCGCGCTCATTTCTTTACTCACTGCATTAAGAGCAATGAAATATCTCTTTACACAGAAATTTCTCAAACAGCGAAACGTGATCCTTGAAAACATCAATGTAACAGAGCAGTAAATTCTGCGAACGTGAATTCTCAATGTTGATCAGAGTGGGCGATATCATTTTATCATAGATATCAATGATACACTTGCTGTAACCTTGCTTGGTCGGAGTCGCATGACCTTGTACCGTGATATGAAATAACCTTTTGGCCTACTGATTAAAGTTCGAAGCTCTCTCTTTCGTGCACACACACACACACACACACACACACACACACACACACACACACACACACACACACACACACACACACCCTGGTTGGTTCCGCTCAGTGCCTGGTTGTAATACAAGCTATGAGAGAGTTGCTCTATCTGGAGAACAATAGGCGAAACTACGACTGCTTACCAGCAAATTGCTTTGTGGGATGCGATAAGAACATTGTCAGGTAACGAGTACTTTAGTTTCATTTGGCAAGAAGACAGACTGAAGACAAGGAGGATTTCTGCTTCACAGGCAAGGTCTTCTCCAAACAAAAAGGTAAACATCCCTTGCCTGCTCTCTCTCTCTCTCTCTCTCTCTCTCTCTCTCTCTCTCTCTCTCTCTCTCTCTCTCTCTTCAGAGGCATTAAATTCGGTCGAGTCATACAGTTTCTTTATTGATTATTCTATTATTGACACTGTCTCGGGATTGTAAATATCCTTGAACTGTTAAAAAAATGCTTTATATTTTCAATGGAATCACGAACACCGTTGAAAGGGGCCGGTGGCCTAATCAAATAAACTTTTTGTTCGTTGTTGTTGTTGTTCGTTCCCACACCCACACCTTTCTCTCTCTCTCTCTCTCTCTCTCTCTCTCTCTCTCTCTCTCTCTCTCTCTCTCTCTCAGTGGTCTGCCCGTGGATAGCTGAGAGGAAGTATTCTCCTTCCCTCTGCCTATCGCATAGAAAGTTAACTGGTTTACCAGCTGCAAGGGAAGCCGCGCTGACAACCCTCATCCAAACGCAGGGGATCCTGTATTGGAAAGTTGTTCGAGAAAGCTCAGCAGTGGTCGTGGTTCTGCTTTTCAAGCCTGACGACGGTCCGCCGTTTGCGACACTAGCTCGGAGCACTAGCTGCAACTGCAAAACTCCCAGCCGTCGGGGTACTTTATCTCGTTTGGAGCCTAGATATGCAGATTATAATGTTTAACTAATTCGAATCAAATCTGATCAAATTACTGCAAATATATAAAGGAGAAGCTGAGAATGCTCCCACCGCATCAGAAAAAGTAGCGCGTGAAGCTCGACCAACTCCTGCAAAAGAAGAAGCACGAAGTTCATGCCCACCTAGTGTGTCATCTGTGTGTGTGCTGCTGCCGTGTCAGTGGGTGACTGCATGTGCTATCGTAGCTGGGGCTTGCTCCGTGCTGGCAGAAACTGCTGCAGAAGTGGCGGCTGGATCTAGAAAGACGAAGATAGCGAAGAGGTAACACCTGAAATGCTTCAGAATAGCTTCAAAATCATTTTAGATAAAGATATGGAAGAAGATCGTCACCGAAATATCTATTCACACATAGTTAAGTTAAAAATATTAAATTCATTCTGAAGATACTATAAACATTGCTACAGAGAATGGACTATCATTTAGGCTATGTGATACATTTACATGAAGATGGAAATTTAACAAATATATGGTAGTGAAACACGCAAAAAAAACTCCTTTTGTTCTGTTGTTCTCAACTAATACACCATATCTTTATCCCTCCAGGTTTACTGGAGGTCCTACAGACTTTATCCCTCCAGGTTTACTGGAGGTCCTACAGACTTTATCCCTCCAGGTTTACTGGAGGTCCTAAAGACTTTATCACTCCAGGTTTACTGGAGATCCTACAGACTTTATCTGTGTGTCAGTCTGTCTGTCAGTCCCGACTTAACGGCTGATTTCTCAAAAACTACTGGACGGATTTCCTTGACATTTTGCACACTTACAGGAAGTTAGGTCCGATTGAATGTATCAAATTTTCAGAATCGAGGTTTGAAAAGAAAGTGGTTTTTTAAGGTCGTAAACTCGAAAGCACCTCCCTAAATAGTCAATTGATGGAATGGCGAAATGCAAAATGTGTGACGTAATCAATAACGTGACGTAATTTTATCTGTACGTCTGTGTGTCTGTCTCGACTTAACGGCTGATATCTCAAAAACTGCAGGACGGATTTCCTTGACATTTTGCACACTTACTGGAAGTTAGGTCCGATTGAATGTATCAAATTTTCAGAATCGAGGTTTGAAAAGAAAGTGATTTATTTAGGTCGTAAACTCGAAAACCTCCCCCCTCAAAATCAGTTGACGGAATGGCGATAATATTTCGCCTTTTCCTTCACTCCCGTCACCAGCAGCGTTTCTCCCACGCTGTACGAGCGCTCACCAATTACATAAATAGTTTTCGTGATCCTCCCCAGAAGAAAAAAATTGCCTTTGCTTTAAAAATACCATTTTACAGTCAAAATTGTCCACCCGCGAAGCTGGTCCGAACCTTCGAACAACCACTCTGTCTGAGCGCAACAACTTGGTAGTCTGTTCGCGTGGCCTAATGGCAGTGAATCAATATTAAACTTGGCAGAAATAGACCTTGAGTATCCTAAAATGTACAAGACCACTCAATTTTCATGAACTATCATCCATTTTTTTACAATTTACAGTGCAAAATACGAAGCGAGGGAGTTTACGGAAAAGAACGTTATAATTGCTTTACAAACACGTAGTAACGTCAGTTGCCGAATGGCTCAGATGGTTAAGCGTTGGACTATTGTAACGTTAGGTCATGCGTGAACGGGTTCGAATCCACGCTGAAACTTTTTCCCCCCTCTTTTTTCGAGAGGTTGCTGGTTCGAACCCGAGCTGTTTTTTTTTGTTTTTTGTGTGTTTTTCCCCCCTCTTTTCTCGAGAGGTTGCGGGTTCGAACCCGATCTTTGTTTTTTATTTAGTGCCACAACCTGGAGGTTCAGCGCCAGCGGTTTTTATTGGATTTCTGTCGGTAACCTGAAGCCCTTTGCAGTCACCAAGAATCTGGCACCAGGGGAATCCAATGCACGAGATATGGTCTCTTGTCTGTCAGAAGCTATAGCGACTCCAAAGTTGGCTTTCCTCTAAAACTATTCTTCGCTGCCCCCTGAGCTCGTCCCAAGGTCAACACCGAGCGTCTTTGCTTTGTGATAAAGCCAGGCAGTAACGGGTACATCCTCTGTGCATACTCGATCAACCCAGTTTTTTCCCGTCGTAACGCCTCTATCTGTTTTGTCCGGTGCGGGGTCTTGTTATCAGTGTATAAACGAGTCTGTTTTGTTTAGTAGTTTTTTTTGTCCCCGGTGTTTGAGAGAGATTTATAATAGAAGTTGGGAAACAGTAGCATGGGATAGGCTACTTATTCGGAGTTCTCAGTACAACATTTAGTTTTTGCATATTTGTAGTAGTCTGTCATTTGTTTAGTTGTTCTTGGAAGTAGTGTACATTATGAGAAATGTTGGCGCTACTAGCTGTATGTGTTGTACATCAATCTTTTATGTATAATGGCATAATCATTCGTAATAGTTGCGTCACCACAAAGGAGCCATGAGCACTTAATTAGTGCTAGTTCTGCACATTCTGTACATTTCAGTCTGTCAAATACTATTATATGCTTTTTATAATTGAATCATTCATTTACACACACGCGCGCGCGCGCACGTTTACACGCACACACGCGCGTAGAGTTTTCGTCACATGCTTCCAGTGGAGAAAATGATGCGGATTTGTCAATAAAAGAACGTCTTTGACGTGATCTTGTTGTCTTTAGTCCATTCCGAGAATCGAGGTTTGAAAAGAAAGTGATTTATTTAGGTCGTAAACTCGAAAGCCCCCCCCCCTCCCAAATGTCAGTTGACGGAATGGCCTAATCGATATCGAGTCAAACAGAGTTATCTTTTCCTACTTTCCGCAAAACAATGGCTTCTTCGTATGTTGAACGTCTACCAGCAGACGCAAAAAAGCGGTAATACGAGAAGATTTTCCCTCCAGGTTTACTGGAGGTCCTACATACTTTATCTGTCTGTCTGTCTGTTTGTCTGTCTGTCTGTCTGTCTGTCTGTCTGTCCCGACTTAACGGCTGATATCTCAAAAACTACTGGACGGATTTCCTTGACATTTTGCAGACTTACTGGAAGTTAGGTCCGATTGAATGTATCAAATTTTCAGAATCGAGGCTTGAAAAGAAAGTGGTTTTTTAAGGTCGTAAACTCGAAAGCACCTCCCTAATATGTCAATTGATGGAATGGCGAAATGTAAAACGTGTGACTTAATCAATAACGTGACGTAATTTTATCTGTATCATCTGTCTGTCTGTCCCGACTTAACGGCTGATTTCTCAAAAACTACTGGACGGATTTCCTTGACATTTTGCACACTTACTGGAAGTTAGGTCCGATTGAATGTATCACATTTTCAGAATCGAGGTTTGAAAAAAAAATGATTTATTTAGGTCGTAAACTCGAAAACCTCCCCCCCTCAAAATCAGTTGACGGAATGGCCAACTCGAGACCGAGTCAAACAGAGTAATCTTTTCCTACTAAGTAGTTGTATTATATTTAACTCTTTTTTGTTTCAACTATGCAGTGTGCGAGTGTTGGAATGCTTTGTATGAATGTAGACTTTTCATTGTAAACGCCATGAGCTTGCCTATTAGGGAAGGTATGAGCGTATAAGTAGTCTGTATTATTATTATTATTATTATTATTATTATTATTATTATTATT
>JAWQFJ010001398.1:75047-87547 GCA_034096865.1 Theodoxus fluviatilis
AAGTCTTTTCACTCAACATCGCTCACTCCCCTTCTTTTATTCTTCTTCTTCTTCTTTCTTCTTCTTTCCTTCTTCTTTCTTCTTCTTCTCATTACTTATTCCTTCCTCCTCTTCCTTCCTTCTCCTCTTTTCCTCCTCCTCTTCCTCGTCCTCCTCTTCTCTCTTCCTCCTCTCTCTCCCCCTCTTCTTCTCTCCTCCTCCTCTTCTCTCCTCCTCCTCCTCCTCCTTCCTCCGCTCCTCCTTCTCCTCCTTCCTCCTCTCCTCCTTCCTCCTCTCCTCCCTCTCCTTCCTCCTCATCTTCCCTCCTCTCCTCCTCTTCCTCTCCTCCTCCTCCTTCCCCCTCCTCCCTCTCCTCCTCCTCCTCCTCTCCTCCTCCTCCTCCTCCTCCTCCTTCCTCCTCTCCCTCTCCTTCCTCCTCCTCCTCCTCCTTCCCTCCTCTCCTCCTCCTCCTCCTCCTCCTCCTCCTCCTCCTCTCCCCTCCTCCTTTTCATCATCTTCATCGGCACCACCACCACCACCACCACCACAACCACCACCACCACCATCATCATCATCATCATCATCATCATCATCATCATCACCACCATTGTCGTCGTCGTCGTCGCCTTCATATCACCATCACCATCATTAGCATCATTATCACCGTCACTACCACCACTACAATTATCACCACCACCACCACCACACTATTACCACTATTACTACTCTACTACTACTACTACTACTACTACTACTACTACTACTACTACTACTACTATTACTGCTGCTGCTACTGCTGCTGCTGCTACTGCTACTACTACTACTACTACTACTACTACTACTACTACTACTCTGTTACCAATATTACTATACTACTCCTAACACGCTCATATGAAATTTTTTTATCGAGTATCGTTTACATGAATATCACTGCTACAACCACCAGTAGTCCACAACCTCGACATTTCATTTTCCTCCAACGTTTTCCTCCTCTCCCTCCCCCTCCGCTTCCTCCTCTTCCGCTTCCTCCTCCTCCTCCTCCTCCTCTTCCTCCTCCTCCTCCTCCTCCTCCTCCTCCTCTTCCTCCTCGTCCTCCGGGCTCCGGCTCCTCCTCCTCTCCTCTCCCTCCATCCTCCCCCTCATCCCTCCCTCCTCCTTATTGGCCTCCTCCTCTTCTCCTCTTATTTGCCGCCTCCTCCTCACCTCATCCTCCTCCTCGCCTCCTAACACTCCTCCCTCCTCCTCCTATCCTCCTCCTCCTCCTCCTCCTCCTCCTCCTTCCTGTACTGTGGAAGGCGGTTCATCTTCACTTCGTTCTGTACCAAATCTATGCACTTTTCTCAGGGGAGAATTTATTAGGTGGCGGTTGGCAACTTACAGTCATCGCAGAGATAACACGACAATAGTCTCACTGGACAAGACCGAATCAGGTCTGTTGACAGAGGAGTTTTTCTCTCCCCTGCACCCATCACTGCTGTCAACATCGCAGGTGGTCCTGTTTCATAGAATTTCTCACGCAATTCAGGCAGAGAAAGCTTCTCCGCTCCCTCTTTAAGCAGAATCTACCTTTTTTGCTTGTTTTTGAATAAGCACGCCTTCCTCGTGGATACCTTCCAGTGATATCGATACCTCTGATACAAACGTTCGCGCGACGGACAATGAAATGCACTCGCCGGATAATCCAAACACGAAGGCGTATATTTCCACATCGACTGTGCGGCGGTTTTCATTTCCTCTCATCTCACTGACAGTGTGCGGTCGCAGCCACGCTACTCGGCCCAGTAAAGGAAGAAACAACGGCGAAAGGACAACATTTTACCTCACCAAATCGACTGCTGCTCCGACTGTTTTTGCCCTCGTACATACACATCGCGAGCAGCGGAGTTTTTTTTAATCGGAGCCACTCCTGCACATTTTCCACGCCAGGAAATGTTAAGAAAGTTCCCTCTTAAAACAGAGCGCACCGAGGAGAGAAGGAACAACACTTTCCTGTCAGTCGATGGCTTGAAGACTAAGGGACGCAGTTTTTAACCGCGCAGCGCGCGCTTGTTGCCTAAACACAGAGGTGGGAAAGAAAAAGACGAAGCAAACTGCATCCCCTCGAGGCAGGCTGGCTGTTTGCCTGTGGAGGTGGAAAGTAAAGTGAAGATCATTGTCCGTAATTGCGGTTTCCGATGGCGATGCGTCGATGATGCGTACTTTTTTCCTGGAAGAACTTTGATCAGATTCAACTTGTTTGCGGTGCATCGCGAGAGAAAAAGGTTGACATCGATGACAAGTACTGTAGAGGACGATGAGCAGAGTACGCAATGGCTGAAGAAAGACTTCGTCCAGATAAAAAGTCAGGAGAGCCCGAGTTGCAGAGCGGCCCCGGAGTGCAGTCTACCCTCCTCTGCAGTGTCACTTTCTTCGCAGCTCTATGGAAACAACCGTAAAGGTTTACGAATCACGTGATAATGAATACCTTTCCACTCTCACTGTAAAACTGAATGGAATTTCGTTGATGGCCTTATATCAGTAGCTGATCTCACGTGCACACGCATGTTAGTGTATCCGCAACTGTGTGAGGTTAAACTCGAAAGACATTTGAAAGATAGTTTTTGACAACAATTCCATGGAAGACATTGAAAGGTACGCTTCAGCTTGGAAAAGTCCGTCGGCAGATTAGTGTAGCATGCCTGAATGATGGACGTTCATGACTGACGCCCAGGACGCCAGGTTTGCCCCGACTCTCACTCACTTCTGCAAACTTAGCCTTGCATGATGGCGGCCACAGGGGTGGACGACGAAGAAAAGTCTCCAAAACGCATTCAACAAGTGCCTCAATCCGTCTCCACGTGCCTAATCTGAGCGGAGGGAAGCCGAGTGTCTTTTTACCCATTCCGTTTCGTATTGCAAACTTCCTCGTATTTAATGCCGCTGTGTATCTATGCGCACGCGCGCGCGCTTATGTATATGTTGCACTCTTCCCTTGCAATATCTTGATATACGGGGGTTCTCCTGGCTTGCGCTAGGAAGTCGATCGAAGTGACAGACTCTGGTGGTCGTTTCCAATAAACTTTATTCACGCACTGACCTCTACAGTGGTGAAAATCAGCAACAACAATTCGTAGCACTCGCACAGCTTCACTCTGCTTACAGTACCGCAGAGGCTCGCTAGCACACAGCAGAAACTCGCTCCCCTGGGAGTCAAAGCTCTCACCTTTAACTCTGCCGTATCTGCTGCTCTCCCTCTCTCACTCGCTTTCGCTCCTTATATACCTTTACACAATTTCTAGAAACTACCAGCACAATATCGCATTTACTCCCACATTCCTAACTGCGACGCGACTGACTTACTGTGTCACAACAAGCTAATATTAGCCTAACTCGGTCGCGGGTCAAGGCCAACGACCTCACTGATACACAAAAATCAACTGCGCCTACGACGATGCGAGTAGGTTCGAGAAAACTGCACAACATATATTTTATATAGAGTGTATACATATATACACGTGCATATGCGGAATTCTTTTTCTATCTCTCGCTTGATGGGTTTCGGCACTTTAAGGAGAACTTTTATTTGCGTAATACGAATGATCTTACTGTTGTGCAATTGCGTATCATTCACAACATTGAGAAAGTTTAAAGTATTTCCACCCGAGGAGTGTTTCAAGTGTGCTGCAAGAACGCTTTTTCAAAGAGACTGTCACCGTATTTGTTTATGTTTGCCCGGGACAGCACAGCTTCAAGTGATCCTACTCCACCACAACCTGTTTAGCGCGAACGTCCCCCGTACGTCTCCAAGTTTACTAGCAGCGGTCGATGGTGGGTCGGTAAAGTAAGCCACTCCGTGCCCCACGACAACACACGGGTAGAACCACGGAGGCGAAGTGAGACCGAGCAGAACAAGTGGGAGAGAAGCGAGAGCAGCGGAGAGGGGTGGGGAGTGCGGGTGGGGCCTGATGGACAGGTGAGAGGTGACTGGGCAGAAGGGTAGTACGAGGGAGGGAAAGATCTGGAAGATGCAAATGGAGGAATGACAGTTGCTTGGGATGGTGGATACGAGTTGCAAGTGTGTTGGCAAGAGTGTACCATAGAGAATACAAATGAGGAAAGAAGAGCACACACACACATACACAACAACACACACGTGTGTACGCATGCACACACGCATTTACACACGTGGGCACGCACACACATTCGGACTGGCCGAACGATCGACAGACAGACAGTCAGACAGACAGACAGACAGATAGACAGACAGACACACACACACACACACACACAAACAGACACACAGACGGACAGACACACAGACAGATAGATAGACAGACAGACAGACAGACAGGCAGGCATGAAGGCAGGCAGGTAGGCAGGCAGGCATGTAGGCAGGCAGGCAGGCAAGCAGACAGACAGGCAGGCAGGCAGAGAGACGGGGGTGGGGTGGGGGGAGGGAGACAAGCCGGTAGACAAGCAGACCCTAAGATAGACAAAATTGAATATATAGATACACACACACACAAACACACACACACACACACACACACACACACACAAAAGCATAGATAGTCAAACGGACAAATAAACAGTCGTATTCGCGGTCGTGCACTGACACGAACACTTGCGCATGCACACACATACGAATACACTTACACAGGCATACATTCACGCGAGGGTGGATATGGGGGTTTATGACATGTTGGGCAGGGGGGGGGGGGGGATAGAAGGGTGTAAGGTGGGGGTTGGACGTGGAGACCGGAAAGGGAATCGATGGTGTGGGCGGTCCAGCCTACGGTACTTCCTGACAGCGATTGTTCCACGCCGCCATCTTCCTTGCCACTCCGAGAACTTCAAAGCTTGTTGTTCCAGGCCACAAAAACGCTGCAGCATTTCTCCGAGAAGAGGCCAGGCAGCGAAACGCAGAATACGAGCAGGCAGCGTGTGCTCGAAGCAAGAAGCACTCGGTGAAAAAGCAAGACAACGAAATCAATGCGATGTCTCTCTCCCCGACCTGGCCTGTTCTGCGAGCGGGTTCGAGAGTTCCTGCCATGCTCAAGGCGGAAGAAAAATGTATTGAGGAACTGGTGCAGCTGCCCTGGTCTTTTGCTGCTATGACCACTGCCAAGGTTTGGTCACACTGCAGAAAGTTTTCCACGAGAGCGTCGGCAAAACCTTTGCAAAGTGATGTAGAATATTTAAATATCACCCCCACACACACACACATACACACACACACACACACACACACACACACACACACACACACAGAGAGAGAGAGAGAGAGAGAGAGAGAGAGAGAGAGAGAGAGAGAGAGAGAGAGAGAGAGTGTAAACGAAAAACACATGGTTCGGCCTACCTTTTATGATACTGATTTACTACGACCGAGTCATTTATTCTAATACCATAGAGACCGACCATTTATGGGTTGGTTATCATTAGAATGCAAAAAGCATAGAAAGTTTCGAGGGAACTACATATAAATCACACACGTGACGTGGCTTCATCGTGGCATTGTCCATGACACACCTTTGCAGCGCAGTTGGGCCATCCGGAACCATTCTGTGAACCCGAGTCAGAAGTGACTCTGGTGCAGTTCGCAATGAATGCGTAATAAACTTGACCCTTCGCATTACAGCATTGCGCCAAAACAGTTCGTTCTGGATACTATTTTTTCAACTTTTTACAGAAATCATTAATATGTCAAAACTTGTTTTCATTTCAACACAAGCATCTTATTTTATCGAATAAACGCTTGTTTCTTGCCTGAACAAGCCTAATTTATGAGTTTTGTGCGAAGTAGTCTTAGAACTACTTTAACGGCATATGTCAGGGATCAGAGTGCTATCCCACAAGCCTCTCGTGTGACCTCCTTATGATATATTCCGGACGGATTAGTTCCATCACGTGATATGAACTGGGCTAGAGACTCTTTCGCCGGCAGACGAAGTCTCTAGTGGACTAGAATTATTCCTAATAACATCGTCAGCAGTTTTCACCAAAGCTTTTTCATGAGACGGTCGAGGACTATTCTGTGCCTTTAATGATAGCGATTATCAGCGATACTGCGCAAGTTTACTAGCGGAGTGGTTTTCTCACGCGGCCTTCTTTTAAAGGAATTAAATAACAGATCCAAACAGAAATGCTCGTGTTACTTTTAATTTTGGCAACAAATACTTCATGAAAATATATCAGGGCATCTATATAAAAAAATCACACATTAACCGCACTCTCCCTTTTGTTTCAACATTTTTGGAATGTTTTAACATGTGATTACTAATCGTCTCTACTAGATATTTTAAACATGTTTCATTGATATCATAACTATTCCTCCTTTGTCCCTCGGTGCCTATGTACCCTTGTTGCACAAAATAAGTTCAATTCTTGCCTCGTATCGCTTTGCATCGTTTCGCATTGCATTGTGTTGCTTTGTGTTGTATAGCATTGTGTTGTATTATGATGTGCTGTAATGTTTAGTGTTGTATTATGCTGTGCTGTTTTTGCGCTGTGTTGTATTTTTGCGTTGCTTTGTATTGCATTTTATGGTATCCTTTGGGAATCGTATCGTATTGTATCATTCCGTATCATACCATATCGTATCATAACATATCATACTGTATCGTATCATACCACATCGTATCATATCATACCGTGTCGTATCATACCATATCGTATCATACCATATCGTATCATAGCATATCATACCGTATCGTATCATACCATATCGTATCATAGCATATCATACCGTATCGTATCATACCATATCGTATCATACCATATCGTATCATATCATATCCTACCATATCGTATCATACTATACCGTATCATCATACCGTATCGTATCATACCATATCGCATCATAACATATCGTATCATAGCATATCATACCGTATCGTATCATACCATGTCGTATCATATCATATCGTATCATAACATATCATACTGTATCGTATCATATCATATCGTATCATATCATACCGTATCGTATCATACCATATCGTATCATACCATATTGTATCATACCATATCGTACCGTATCGTATCATACCGTATCGTACCATACCGTATCGTATCATACCGTATCGTATCATACCATATCGCATCATAACATATCGTATCATAGCATATCATACCGTATCGTATCATACCATATCGTATCATACCATATCGTATCATAACATATCATACTGTATCGTATCATACCATATCGTATCATATCATACCGTATCGTATCATACCGTGTCGTGTCGTCACGTGCCATAGCGTACCGAGCCACGTTGCGTTGTGCTTGCGCAACCTAAGAAGTGGTCACTGCGTAATTTTACCCATGGCCCATACAGAGCACGAGTTAAACACACACACACACACACACACACACACACACACACACACACACACACACACACACACACACACACACACACACACACACATCCCCCTAAAGAAAAACCACAGGTATTGGGAATATATTTACATGGCTGGATGACATCCATTTTGTTTCTTCGACAGTCTTTCAAGCAATAGACAGTAAGAAATTCTTATGTTCGACGTATTTTATAGCTTCAGCAAAATCTCCTCTTACTCGTGTCTGACAGACGGGACGTCACGGTCGCTCGAGCATAGAGCGTGTGACTTGTGGCAAGAGGCCTCTCAAATAGGAGATTCTCGACGCAACTGTGTACCTTCCAGGTACTTACCTACTGTACATGTCGAGGAACGAGAGCGATGGTGCACCCGCTAGATGCGGTTACACTAGTTTCTATCGTAATTGTTATACCTTAGACCGTCGCAGTCATTGTAGTTTGCTCCAATCAATGGCACATTGTCTCTGGAGGAGACGAGGAATTATCAGGACTGCTGATACACACCTCCCGGCTTCCAGTCGGTCAACTCGAGGAACGCTAGGAGTTTGCCATGCCTGACACCCTGACAAACAGTGGGAGAAGACAGGTAGAACAAAAAAGCAGTCGTTCTAGAGAAGACAAAGAGGCAGCTGTCAGATGTTGACACAAACAAACTGTGCGGTGTGTCAAGTATTGGCGGTGCGACGATGCACAATGTCCGTCACCCACTTCTCTAGTTGGCGATATCGTCACGCATCGGTCTCGTGCTACCCGTGCGTCATCACGCCCCAAATTGACACGGGCCGGGGCAAAATAAACCCCAGCAGTGCATTTAATCGTTACCAGCTGTCCTTTGATGTACGTCGCTGCTGGTCTCTGGACGTGCTCTCTCTCTCTCTCTCTCTCTCTCTCTCTCTCTCTCTCTCTCTCTCTCTCTCTCTCTCTCTCTCTCTCTCTCTCTCTCTCTCTCTCTCTCTCTCTCTCTCTCTCTCTCTCTCTCTCTCTCTCACACACACACACACACACACACACCTCTACAATGAGGTCGATGTGAGCTTCATCTTGCGATTGACACGTTTTGGATTTTTGTCAGCTGGACTGTGCAGTAAGTAGCGCCAACAGTCTAGTGGTTTCCAGTACAAGTATTATAAAGAGGGTCATGAGTTCACACCTATGGTTGATTTGGGGTGGGTGGGTGTGTGTTTATTCACAGCTTATCACAATCAATTGTCGCTGATCTATACGAGGTCTACGAGGAAGTTGTTAATGAAGGAAAAAATCAGTCTAATTGGCATTTGCAATAAATCGATTCTGCGAGTGAGTTCCGACACTCAAAATGTGAAAATGCATAATTTGCAACGAGACGGAAGCTTGTTGCTGTGCCTCGTTCTTTCTTCTTATTCTGTCTTCATAAAACTGAACTATCAAGGCACGGCGTGGTGTTTCTGAAGGCTTTCCAGTTTATTTCTTCTTATCATGAATGTGCGTGCCTGTGTGTGTGTGAGCGTGCATGTGTGCGTATGCGTGCGTTATCACTTCAGTTTACAACACACAAGGAGCTTGCTCTTTTGCAATCGCCGGCATTGCTAAGCTCAGTAACACTAACAGCACAGCCATCTGTCACAGGGTCCGTCAACTACGACAAAACGAGGTTGCGGTGACTTTGCGTTTGAATTTACATAACAGAACAAAGCAAACTTTCGCATACAACATTTATTGTGCTCGAACATGCATCCCTTTATCACACAGGTACTTAGCGCCGAGGTCCCGGAACACAGCAACTCAAACTTCTTGGAAATTATTCATCTGAGACCATGTCATGCGCTCGTGAATTGCACCTACTGATTGATGTAAACGCTGTGAAGCAATACAGAGAAATGCTTAGAAACAGTATACACATTCTCACTACGCGTGAACAGTCTCGAGGGAAAATTGACAGAACATTGAAGGTATGGCAAAAATGAAGACAGAAAAGGAAAGACAGCATTCGCATGGAAAAGGAAGATGCATCATGTGCACAAGTCTGACAATTTATATTTCTTGCAGTAATCAATGAGCACCAGTGCACCTTCCCGTAGATTCTTCTTCTTTTTCTTCTTTAATACATGCATTGCGATTTTCTTCGATCAGTTCTTGTCAAATACGGGCAAATCACAGGCACATAAAAAAGGTCTGTGTTCACCATAGGTGATCAGACTTCAGGGACCGGAGACACTGTATATACTTTATAATAGGAGCTTACAAGGCTATCTCCCGTGATTACAATCACCTGGAGGCGTCACAAAAGTCTGGCAAAAGCAAATCTAAGCAAGAGAAACATTTTGTATAATAGATGCAAGAGAATGCATGGTCTCTCAGCACACATAATTATTACGCATAGTCAATTCACACAACATTATTTACTCAATACATCATATACAAACTCCCGATGGTGAACATCGGTCAGACGTTAACACTGACCATTAACTGGCCATACGGTTACATGTTTAGGGTACCGATGTGGCTTGTTGCTCTATTAATCGAGCGCCAACCTTTGCGTTTCGCTAAACTGCATTCTCCGAGACAGGGCAGTCGACGCTTTATCAACGAAATCAACCACAGTGCATCTCGAAGGACATTTACTTACAGTTACACGCCACGCTTCGTCTTTTAGCTTAACTGCAGAGTAGAACATTATGGACACAGACTCAATCTCCTATTTTGAAATTAAGAAACTTGTTCCATGAATTGATCGATGATGCCTCGCTGTGTTTACGGTCGAACATCCACGACCATGGTTAATCAGCAGTCAACTTAGCGTGTCATAGGTGTACCTACAGGGTCATGATAACATATGCTTCGCGGTTGCGTTCTGACATATGCATATTGGCATTGCACCATTCTTGCACCGTGGTCATTTACACCTGTCACAAGCAAGAGATAGCCCAGTCTCTGAAGCACCGTCATTATTGTTCAACTTCACAGCCTACTCGTCGAGGTTTTCATATCGAATGTTGCCGCAGAAACCTGGAGAGACATTGCTGAAACGTACTCAGATCCCGCACTGCAGCTCTATTCTTGTACAGGAGATAGCCTTGCACAGACATCCAGGCATTACGCATCTCCGCTTGCCGTCTTGACCAAGTCGCCATGATGTGACCCTCTGGGCCGAATGGTCCCAATCCAACGACTGAGACTCGTATTTTTCAAATCCACAAATCTAGACGTTGTCTCCAGATCCTGTGCTCCTGATCTGAGCTCAGTGCATCCGACCAGAAAAGCAAACACATGAGCTCCATGTAGGAGTCTTGCTTCTTGCCCTGACCGGGTTTCCAGGTCCAATATTCTTGGCAGCTCTTCTTAAGATCACATGTTTGCAGTTCCGAATCTGCGGCCACTTATGTCCAGGCAAACTGTACTGCGCTTCGTCCGTCTCAACTGTTCTGGGCCTGGCTGTCTAGGTCTTTTTCCTTACGACCAACTGTTCCAATCTTGTCAACATGTCCAAACTTATTAGATCTATTGTTCTATTGCAACGTACCTTTTCTTCAACAGTTAGGCGTTGCAGCTTCTGGATCCAACAGCCCAGACAAATTCCCACGAGGACCTATGTTCCGGTCTCGGCTCTTCTAGACCCAGTGCCTGCGCTCCGAGAGGACGGGGAGGCTGTTGTACATCTGGCGGTAGGATATCCCCGACTGCTGCAGGTCCTGGTTCAGGTCGGTCTGGAACTCCGTCTCCGTGTACAGCTCCTGGGGTTGCGGCAGGCTGAGGATGTCGCGGTGGAAGGTGAGCGGGTCGGACGAGAAAGGAAAGTCGTCCCAACAGAAGCTCTCGTCTCCTGGTGGAGGCGTCACGAGCTGGGGACGGAGGTGACTGAGTGATCCCATGGACCCCTTGGTGCCCCCTGTGCTCCAGTCACTGGCCTCTCCGAGAGACCCGCCGCCACCCCCCGACACCAAGGTAGGGGCCGGCTTCAGGTCTGGGTTGGTGCTATTGCTCTGGGGAAGGAGAATAGATGGACCCTTGGATGTGATCCGCTAGTTGATGCATCATGAAACGCAATGACGATGCAAGAGAAGTGGACTAATGGACTGAAAGAGTGACTAAATGTGCATGTGGGGAGCTGGATTTTCTCTGGGGCGACTGAATGCATTTCCCCCTTGTCTATCGTAGCCATCCATTCCCAACCATAAACCGCCACCTAGGAATCTCCACTTTGGGGCCTGGAGATGGATGTCTGCGTGAGTTTGTATTTATCCCTCTTTCTTTCGCAGTTTTGAAGTACAATGGAGTTTAAATTTATATCGACACTCTGTATGCCATGTCCTAGGGTCGGAACTTCTCAAATATTCTCTCTCTCTCTCTCTCTCTCTCTCTCTCTCTCTCTCTCTCTCTCTCTCTCTCTCTCTCTCTCTCTGTCCCTCCCTCTCTCTCTCCCTGTCTCTCTTTCTATCTATGTCTCTCTCTCTGTCTCTCTATCTCTCTCTGTGTCTCTCTCTCTGTCTGTCTCTGTCTGTCTGTCTCTCTCTCTCTCTCTCTCTCTCTCTCTCTCTCTCTCTCAAATCAGCTGAAATATTAACGTCGGGCTGTGTTCGCATCCAACCTGGTCCTTGCCGACCTCTGACTCCGGAACATCGCTGACGTCATCCGTGGAGAGGTTACTGTGAGTCGGGGTGCCCTGCAGGGGAGGCGAATCAGAGTCGAGGATCTCCACTAGGTGGCGCGCTGTGATGCGGGGCGGGGGGTCGGGCCCTGTGCCGTTGAGGGTGAGGACGTAGCCCAGGTCCTGTGTGTTGCTAGCACTGCCCACGTTGGGCAGCATAGACGCGTCATCGCTGTACTGGTCGCTTCCCTCGCACAGCTCCTCTGCAGGGACAGGACAGGCATCAAGATGTCGGCACGTAGCTAACGAAACCTTCTGTCCTTTTGGTTTACCATTGCAATTTTACAGACAGGCAGCACCGATGCAAATTCAACATGGCGACGTTTTCTACTTCTTTTTAGTTTAAACAAATACATAATTTTTCGTTTTTGCAGTGATAGTTTATCATCAGTAGGTACTCTCCAAAAGAATACAGAATTCAGAGTGGAAAAAAAACACCGCAGCGAAGTATTGCAAAATGGTTGGGTAGGAAGTGGGGTGGGGAAACTCTCACCCTAGTGAACGGCCAGCCTAGCTAAATTGTTTATTGATTGCTGTGTGTGTGTGGTGAACCA
>JAWQFJ010001398.1:92547-127547 GCA_034096865.1 Theodoxus fluviatilis
GATTTGCAAAGAAGAGAGGGAACACGGCGGGTACGTGTACAGCAAACTTAAGACTGCCCCAAAGACTAAGAACGAGGGACGAAAAAGACTTTCAAACCATTACCAAAAAATACGTTTCCTCTCAAAAACCAATTTCTCAAACGGCCCTTGTCTATTCTGGTGCCTCGTCGCCAGACACCAGGTCACGACTGTAAACATTTGGAGCGGAGTAAAATCGACGGACGTTGGTCGAAAGCTCCACGCTAAAAGTTCTCTTTTTATCGTGCAGGTTACAGCCTGCAAACTAACGTTGATTTGCACACAGAATGCCCAGTACAGGCCTACCTGGTTGTTGCCGGACGAGTTTTCCGTGATGGGGGGCAGGGGTTGGGTGGAGTCCAAGTGGTGGTGGGCGACGGCACGGAAGCTGTGCTGTACCAAGGTCAGCATGCCCTGGCTGCTCCGTCCCGACATCTCCAGCACCGAGCTGCAGCCCTGGGACCTCACCGTCACCTGGCGTTCCCTCGAGTCTGTGGCAGTCCCCTCCACAGGGCACGGACAGGCAGTGTCAGCGTCAAAGCAAAACAGAGCCGTCTAAGGCTGATAATGTGCGTGCAGCACAGTCTACGAGCGTAATTAGTGAAGAGTTGTCTCTTAGCACCATGCTTCATTCAGATCAGAGGAGTCTCGGTGCAGAGTAGTCTAAGTTAAAGGCATTCTAGTTCACGAGAGACTTCGTCTACCGGCGAAAGTGTCTCTAGCCCAGTTGACATTGCGTGATGGAAGGTTTTCGTCCGAAAGATGCAAATGGAGGTCACACGAGAGGCTTGTGGGATAGCCGATCTGCTCCCTGACATACGCCGTTAAAGTAGTTCTAAGACTATTTCGCTCAAAACTCTTAACTTACTCTTGTTGAGGTAATAAACAAGCGTTTATTCAATAAAGTAAAATGTTTGTGTTGAAATGGAAACAAGTTTTGACATCTGAATGATTTCTGTAAAAAGTGGATAAAAAATATAGTATCAGAATGAACTATTTTTGGCGCAATGCTGTAATGCGAAGGGTCAAGTCTACAACGCATTCAACTGTGCCAGAATCAATACTGACTCGGATTCACAGAATGAGTTAAAGGCAGTGTCTGTGCAGAACGGTCTCAGTAATGGCATGCTCCGTCTGATTTGTCTATGTGAAGCGATGAAATCAATTACAAGCACTCTACAACGGGCCCGAGGCCTTACGAACTTTGCTTCGTAATGGCATAGGCGTGCAGTAGTGATACTTTTCAAAAACCGAACACGTCACCTCAGAATTTTGGGGAAGGACTGATGTTGGAATGCGAAAACTTTTTCTTTTATTTTTTAAGTGACAATTTTTCAAAGAATGAACTGGCTGTAATTGCTGAATGAGATTTCGTAACACACGCACGCACACACTCGATTTGCTTTGACCAAGGTCCACGTAGCGTGTGTGTGACCATTAGGTACACTTTAGTGCAGTGAGTAGATACTATTGCAACATTCACTGAAAAGAACACGAGAGCAGCGCCACCATTTAGGGAAACGAGTGCTTGTGCGTGGGCATCAAAACGAGACTATACATTTTGATGACAATGGTGCATTTTGGACTCAAGAGACAAGACAAGCGGAGACGATAACAACTATAGATCATGGGATGTGACGCAAGAACACCTACCTGGCTCCTTGATTCTTACGTTTTGTACGTTTTATTATCTAGTGCAGTGAATATCTCACCAAAATTCGAGCAAATATTTGTAAAGTCCTGAGGTGTAAACACAAAAACATATAGGCTACTACGGGGGTTCTACCACGTACCGGACATCAAACGTAAAGCATGACAGTCACTTGCAAGAAGAAACAAATCACTGCACAGTGGTAGTCAAACATAGTTGCATCCACAACTAGAGGACACCACTTGCAACACCAAGTCATCTACCTGATCGGCATCGTGACTTTTTCTCTTTGTCTGGTGCATTGTGAACCAAAGGAAGGGATGACGGAGCTTACACACACACCAGCGACTGAAGGAGCACAGCACGTACCTGGTCTGCCTCCCGGTCGCCACTGGCGGGGCTGTGGGAGGGGGACCCTGGGTTGGAGGAGTGCGGACCCTGCCCGAGCAGCCTCTGCTTCTCCCGCCAGTTGTGCCAGTACAGACAGCAGCCCACCAGCGCCAGGAAGCCCCCCAGGGCGAAGAGGGGCGAAGCCAACCCCCAACTGAAACCCCCGTCGGCGTAGGGAGGGGCCACCGAGGAGATGGGGACGGGGGTGGTCGGTGATGGGAGGCGATTGAGCCTCCTCAGGTATTCGTCCACCGTCATGTTATAGGGACGTAGGATCCGCTCCAAAGCCTCGATCGTGGCGTTCATCTTGTGTTGATATGTGTTTCCGGACGAAGAAGTTCTGGTCTAATCTTTCGGTTTACACGGTGGTCACTGTGGTGAATTAGCTACGAAGTTGCATCAGTTCTTTGGGTGCAGCCAGCCCTGCAGGCAAAGGAACGCGCACCCGACACGGATCACTGCTGTCACTGGATCGTCTGGAGACTGATCACGACGAAAACAACGATTAGCCCCATCGTCTGTTTCCAACCTTTCCGAAATGATTCAAGAAAAAGCATTATAAAACAACAAAGCCCTTCCTCGTTACACGAATTCAAACAGAATCAAGCCCAGTGAGCCCAAGATCCTCCACAAGTTCTCACTACTTCTCAATGGTGGAAGCGAACGAATACGTGAGCAGTTTCTCTGTCGAATTGGATGGGAAGCAGGAATCGTCACGATCACGCACGAAAATGTGTAAGAAGAGTAACTATTGTACGAATTCTATGGGTAACGTGAGCTCTTCCGTGTTCATTCCATTCAGAATAGTTTCCTGCCACGGCGATTAATACACACCATCTGCGTGTCCCTTGCTTTCACAGATCTGTCTTCAAGTGCCGCCATACATCCGCGCTGCAAAATCGTTCACTGTGTAAAATCAGCTTAGAAGTGGCTGCACGCTCTTCCAACTTAGCATAGTCCCCTCGCACATCGAGAAGTCGTCAAGCACTGGCCTTCAAGTGTGGCACGCACGCTTTACACGAGCAGTGCGAAGCATGCTTGGGGGAAGTGAGCCACGTCGTGGCTGCTGTGGTGGTTCCCTGCTCCTTTCCTGACACCGCTGTGTGTAGATTCAGCACACCTCGTCCGGCGCTGCGTGTGGGGATGACTGAAGCAGTGCTGACACCGATCTGCTTTGGCAATGCGGAAGAAGCAGAAGGCGAGGGCAGGGGTTCATGGACGCGATTTACACGTGAATGTCTGCATCAGAGTGCCTTGCCGTATATTGCACATTCATGTACATGCAGATCTACACAGCTATGCATGCGCCTCAGATGACATACCCGGATATTTGGAGACATTCGTCACTTCGGGGCAATCGAGGCAACTCTACCGAGCCCATCCATGCGCTCTGTCGGTCTGGAGCACTTCTTTCGTTAACCCAGAGAACGCACAGACTCCACGAGAATACAACAGCAGTCAAAATAGAGCGGATTTATGACTAATGATGATATGTAAGGGAATAGACGGTAACAATATTCATATAAACGTATCCATCTGAACCCCTTCTAGAATCCACACACATGCGCACGCGCACGCACTCACGCACGCACGCACGCACACACACACACACACACACACACACACACACACACACGCACATCCGATTTGCTCATCTCGTCACTACTTTCTCTACTGTCCTTGTTTATTGCAACATATCTACTTGTAAGATAAGTACCACTTAATATTTGCATCCCTCCAGCATTTGTAATATAATTATATAGATTTTACCAAGGGAACGATGGGTTTTTACGGAATATGAACAAAGATTCAAAACAAGGGAGAGAAAACAAGAGAGAAAAATTACAAACATCAGATGGCCAGTTTGCTACATGCTGCTACGACTCAAAGGTTACTTATTGATTGTAAAGGTTACCATTGGAAATAAACTCTTCCGTCAAATACGTTGTGTATTTTGTCTCGTAATTATAATGTTGACTATAATTTATATAAACATAACGCTAACAACGCAAAACTCACGCAGTAAGGCGCATTATAACAAAGCTTTCAGCTGAAAGTGTGACCTATTCTGGCAAAACTAGGGTTAGGTCGATTTTTTTAAGGTAAACAAAAACAAATTCAAAACCACACACAGTTGAAAAGTTAAGTAAATTTCCTTTAATTTGATACTTAATTTGTTACCGAATCTTGAAAAACGACAGTTTTGACAAAGTAAAGGGTATGGGGACAGAACAACCTTTTTCGTGAAAAATGACTTCAAAGTTTGACCTCATGGTGTAATTTTTACGCATATGTTTATTAAAAAAATGAGTGTGCCGAGTGACGCAATGATTGGACGCAATGTCCGGACATTCCTGCTGAGGTCATGTTCATTCTGGATGCACACGTCTGGTTTCTGATAGTGACAGACGAGTACGAAAAGCTGTTGGTACCAAGCGATTTAGGAAGGAATGTGGTCGCAGAATAAAGAAACGGCGTGACGCATGATTTCACCTTCTCAAATAGTTATAAGTTTCTTCTGATTTAAAACCCTCCACCTAAAGTAGAAAATACTGTTATCAAATACTCTTTCAAAAGGAATTACAATACCGGCAACGATGACAATGACGACGACGTCCATGATGACTTCGACAACGACGAAGAAGAATACAAATACGACGACGACGACGACGACGACGACGAATGCGGCGGCGGAGACGACGACGACAACAATGATGATGATGATGATGATGATGATGAGGATGATGATGATGATGGTGATGATGATGATGATGATGATGAGGAGGAGGAGGAGGAGGAGGAGGAGGAGGAGGAGGAGGAGGAGGAGGAGGAGGAGGAGGAGGAGGAGGAGGAGGAGGAGGAGGAGGAGGAGGAGGGGGAGGGGGAGGGGGAGGAAGAGGAGGAGGAAGAGGAAGAGGAGGAAGAGAAGGAGGAAGCAGGAACAGCAGGAAGCAACAGGAAGCAGGAGGAGGAGGAGGAAGCAGCAGCAGAAAGCAGCAGCAGCAGCAGCAGCAGGAAGCATGATAAGGATGAGGATGCAGCAGCTGGAAGCAGCAACAGGAAGCAGGAGGATGAGGAGGATGCAGCAGCAGCAGGAAGCAGCAGCTGGAAGCAGCAACAGGAAGCAGGAGGAGGAAGCAGGATGAGGAGGAAGAGACGAAGACGACGACGACGACGACGATGCCAGACTGCGCCATTCTTGAACACTACGAGACGTGAAAACGCTGCACACGAGCCATAGGCCTACGCTACCGCCTAGCGGTGTTTCGTCGTTCCCAAACTTTCTGTGCTGCTTGAGCAGTCGTTGCAAACCTCATCAATCCTTAGCAACACCATTACCTTCATCCCTACGCCATCACTTCCATCCCTACACCATTACTTCCATCCCTACATCATCACTTCCATCCCTACACCATTACCTTCATCCCTACGCCATCACTTCCATCCCTACACCATCACTTCCATCCCTACATCATCACTTCCATCCCTACACCATCACCTTCATCCCTATGCCATCACTTCCAACCCTACATCATCACTTCCATCCCTACATCATCACTTCCATCCCTACACCATCACTTCCATCCCTACCCCATCACTTCCATCCCGACCCCATCACTTCCGTCCCTATCCCATCACTTCCACCCCTACCCCATCACTTCCATCCCTACCCCATCAGTTCCATCCCTACACCATCACTTCCATCCCTACGCCATCACTTCCATCCCTACACCATCACTTCCATCCCTACACCATCACTTCCATCCCTACACCATCACTTCCATCCCTACACCATCACTTCCACCCCTACACCATCACTTCCATCCCTACGCCATCACTTCCATCCCTACACCATCACTTCCACCCCTACACCATCACTTCCACCCCTACACCATCACTTCCATCCCTACACCGTCACTTCCATCCCTACACCATCACTTCCACCCCTACACCATCACTTCCATCCCTACATCATCACTTCCATCCCTACACCATCACTTCCATCCCTACACCATCACTTCCACCCCTACACCATCACTTCCATCCCTACACCAACACTTCCATCCCTACCCCATCACTTCCATCCCTACGCCATCACTTCCATCCCTACACCATCACTTCCACCCCTACACCATCACTTCCATCCCTACGCCATCACTTCCACCCCTACACCATCACTTCCATCCCTACACCATCACTTCCACCCCTACACCATCACTTCCATCCCTACATCATCACTTCCATCCCTACACCATCACTTCCAACCCTACACCATCACTTCCATCCCTACACCATCACTTCCATCCCTACGCCATCACTTCCACCCCTACACCATCACTTCCATCCCTACACCATCACTTCCACCCCTACACCATCACTTCCATCCCTACACCAACACTTCCATCCCTACCCCATCACTTCCACCCCTACACCATCACTTCCATCCCTACACCATCACTTCCACCCCTACACCATCACTTCCAACCCTACACCATCACTTCCATCCCTACACCATCACTTCCATCCCTACGCCATCACTTCCACCCCTACACCATCAGTTCCATCCCTACACCATCACTTCCACCCCTACCCCATCACTTCCATCCCGACACCATCACTTCCATCCCTACCCCATCACTTCCATCCCTACCCCATCACTTCCACCCCTACACCATCACTTCCATCCCGACACCATCACTTCCATCCCTACCCCATCACTTCCATCCCTACCCCATCAGTTCCATCCCTACACCATCACTTCCATCCCTACCTCATCACTTCCATCCCTACCCCATCAGTTCCATCCCTACACCATCACTTCCATCCCTACACCATCACTTCCACCCCGACACCATCACTTCCATCCCTACACCATCACTTCCATCCCTACACCGTCACTTCCATCCCTACACCATCACTTCCATCCCTACACCATCACTTCCACCCCTACACCATCACTTCCATCCCTACACCGTCACTTCCATCCCTACACCATCACTTCCACCCCTACACCATCACTTCCATCCCTACATCATCACTTCCATCCCTACACCATCACTTCCATCCCTACACCATCACTTCCATCCCTACACCATCACTTCCATCCCTACATCATCACTTCCATCCCTACACCATCACTTCCATCCCTACACCATCACTTCCACCCCTACACCATCACTTCCACCCCGACACCATCACTTCCATCCCTACACCATCACTTCCATCCCTACACCATCACTTCCATCCCTACACCATCACTTCCACCCCTACACCATCACTTCCATCCCTACACCGTCACTTCCATCCCTACACCATCACTTCCACCCCTACACCATCACTTCCATCCCTACATCATCACTTCCATCCCTACACCATCACTTCCATCCCTACACCATCACTTCCACCCCTACACCATCACTTCCATCCCTACATCATCACTTCCATCCCTACACCATCACTTCCAACCCTACACCATCACTTCCATCCCTACACCATCACTTCCATCCCTACGCCATCACTTCCACCCCTACACCATCACTTCCATCCCTACCCCATCAGTTCCATCCCTACACCATCACTTCCACCCCTACCCCATCACTTCCATCCCGACACCATCACTTCCATCCCTACCCCATCACTTCCATCCCTACCCCATCACTTCCACCCCTACACCATCACTTCCATCCCGACACCATCACTTCCATCCCTACCCCATCACTTCCATCCCTACCCCATCAGTTCCATCCCTACACCATCACTTCCATCCCTACCTCATCACTTCCATCCCTACCCCATCAGTTCCATCCCTACACCATCACTTCCATCCCTACACCATCACTTCCACCCCGACACCATCACTTCCATCCCTACACCATCACTTCCACCCCGACACCATCACTTCCATCCCTACCCCATCACTTCCATCCCTACACCATCACTTCCATCCCTACCTCATCACTTCCATCCCTACCCCATCACTTCCATCCCTACACCATCACTTCCATCCCTACACCATCACTTCCATCCCTACACCATCACTTCCATCCCTACATCATCACTTCCATCCCTACACCATCACTTCCATCCCTACGCCATCACTTCCATCCCTACACCATCACTTCCATCCCTACACCATCACTTCCATCCCTACACCATCACTTCCATCCCTACACCATCACTTCCATCCCTACGCCATCACTTCCATCCCTACACCATCACTTCCATCCCTACACCATCACTTCCATCCCTACCCCATCAGTTCCATCCCTACACCATCACTTCCATCCCTACACCATCACTTCCATCCCTACACCATCACTTCCATCCCTACATCATCACTTCCATCCCTACACCATCACTTCCATCCCTACGCCATCACTTCCATCCCTACACCATCACTTCCATCCCTACACCATCACTTCCATCCCTACACCATCACTTCCATCCCTACACCATCACTTCCATCCCTACACCATCACTTCCATCCCTGCACCATCACTTCCATCCCTACATCATCACTTCCATCCCTACACCGTCACTTCCATCCCTACACCATCACTTCCATCCCTACGCCATCACTTCCATCCCTACGCCATCACTTCCATCCCTACGCCATCACTTCCATCCCTACGCCATCACTTCCATCCCTACACCATCACTTCCATCCCTACATCCCCCAACGGGCACGAGTCCCCCTCACCACTAGCACAGATGATAACTTTGGCCGCTATGAACCGCGGGAACTCCTTTCTGTTGCAATACAAATGCGTCGACACACGCTTCCTATTTAATTACAGCTGCGAAAAATCCAAGTGCAAGGGCTTCGTGCTCATCACCAAACGCAACCATCAGAAAAGTGAAGGAAAGAAGGAGGGAAGGAAGGAAGGAAGGATCGGGATTTAGTATTACGGACTATCAGTCTTTGTTGGTTATATAAGGCCATTGACCACAAAAAGCATTAGAGCTGGTTAGATTAAGATCAAATCGTCTAGATTTCCCTGGTTATTCGCCATTTACGAAGATCAATGGGAGACGCAGAGGACATTTTCTTATCCCAATCTACAGAAGGATTCAAGAGCTTTTGACATGTTTCCTCACGATCTCCTAATGTTATGATTTATGGGAACAATGGGCGCTTTCCTCCGACTGTCAATGCCAAGTTACAATGAATAAAAGCATGGTACCCTATAGAGTATACCAAATGATGCTTCGTACATCCAATAACGGTTCTTGGGCATCCAAACTGTAGAGGTAACTTGAACAATGTGATTATGAGGAGGTATGGTCAAATCAGAGTGCTTCCAACGAGACGGCGTTTCTGAAAAGCATCAGAAACTCGTACGTAGGCAGATTTCATTCTGAGAGGGAAGTATAGATTATGAACAGTGCTATATATTCCTTCCATAGACATTTACAAACACCCCATGGAACTGAACAGTACCTCTATGATCTAGATTTAAATAGGTATAGATGCTTATATATGATTCAGAATGATGCAGAGGACAAGAAGAAACACTAATGCCCTTTTTAAAAATACCATTTCCTGTGGATGCCCCGTTTGATCGAGGAGAATATTCCACAATTTCCCTGGTGTTATTACTCCTGGGTGGAGAGGATCAATGCGAGTTAAGCATCTTGCTCAAGGGTGCAAGCTCTGGGAACCGCGCAGCTTCGAACGCTGTACCCTACTGGCCATAAGTCGACTGCAGGTCCAGCGCGCTGACCACTCGGCCACAGAGTCATCCATATTCATGATATTGCCTTTCAGGACTCGAGACAGGGGAGAGTTCCATATTCATGATATTGCCTTGCAGGACTCGAGACAGGGGAGAGTTCCATATTCATGATATTGCCTTTCAGGACTCGAGACAGGGGAGAGTTCCATATTCATGGTATTGCCTTGCAGGACTCGAGACAGGGGAGAGTTCCATATTCATGGTATTGCCTTGCAGGACTCGAGACAGGGGAGAGTTCCATATTCATGGTATTGCCTTGCAGGACTCGAGACAGGGGAGAGTTCCATATTCATGGTATTGCCTTGCAGGACTCGAGACAGGGGAGAGTTCCATATTCATGGTATTGCCTTGCAGGACTCGAGACAGGGGAGAGTTCCATATTCATGATATTGCCTTGCAGGACTCGAGACAGGGGAGAGTTCCATATTTGCTGTTATACATTTAAACAGTGATGACCTCGTAAACTTCCTCTTATCCAGTAATAAAATAAAAACTATATGGTGTTGGTGGTATTTCCTAAAGATTTAACATTTTCATTGCAACGCTTGTGTAAAAAAGCTATTTTCCTGAGTTGATCTCAAGTCAAATCCGATATAGATAGGCCTATATATCTCGGACCCAAAGATTGTTGTACTTATTGCGTGTGATTGATTACACAAATATTTTAGATGAAAGTATCATTGATCGGGCAATAAGGTGAAATAAAACGATGAAAGCCCATATTTCGGGTGAAAACGTCATGTCATTCATATGCAAGTAGGTCACGCTCTACGTTTCAGGACAAACCAAGACACTAGCCTATGACACAAGCTTAAGCTTGTTGCTCTTTTTGTATGAAATTAATATAACTGCCAATATCTCTCTCTCGCTCGCTCGCTCGTCTTTCTTTCTGTCTCTTTCTCTTTGTGTGTGCCAACACACTTTCATAGACAGGTATTTCGTCAAAAAGCATTTTCCTTTCAGTGACTGTCACTGTTTATTACAGCATCAGGAAGGCAGAACTATCTGCCCTTTCATACGAAACAAGCTAAAACTGCAGGCAGGATGCTTTCTCAGCATTCGAACTTTGACTGTGGATGGTGTTTTACGGATTATCAGCCTTATAGGCTATGTAAGGCCACTAAGCACGAACATCACTAGAACAGTTTTAGAGTAAACGTAATCTGGTCACGTTGTCCCGGACCCTAGTTATTCGCCTCTTATTACAAATGGCGTAGGGAGATGCGGTGGGTCGATTCTTAGCCTGAACCCACAGGGGGGTTGACTGTGGATATCTGCCCCCGGAGTGCAGATCACTCATCGACAAAAACATCATCCAATTATAATTACCTTTATTTGTGTGTGTGTATGTATGTGTGTGTGTGTGTGTGTGTGTGTGCGTGCGCGCTTGAAATCGCCAACGCAGCTTGACCTATTCCGAATTTATTTAATTTTGCTTCTCCAACATCTCTAAATATTGAATACGTTTTCAGATTATTACATATAACTACTTTTTTACATCTCCAATTACACACACACTAAGCCAACTAAATCACATGCGTCTAATAATGAACCGTGCACCCATCTCCTTAATCGATTCTCGCTACATATTAAAGGGAGACAACCTTAGTTCCTCAATAGGATGACGGACATGCATGAAACGGTAGACAAGACACAGAAATAAAATGCTCAAAAGTATCAATGATACACACATATTTTTATTCAACATTTTCGATGGGGTTTTTATGTGCACACATTTCACATTCTGCATAAAAGTATGTATAACAAGCATCAATGGGTACGGTAACATCACATTTTGTGAAACATCCCTCTAGACGTACATACCCTGGTGAAAGGGCACGATAACATTTGTTTGGAGGTGGGGCCTCATACTGATGAGAATGACAACAAGAAACGCGAGTCAGTGACAAATAGATGTTCTGAAATATCACCTGAAGTCCAACACACAAATATTTATATACCACATATTTCTTGCAATCCCATGACTACATCAAAGATAAATTCTACCAAACTTTAACATACACTCTTTGCATCAATCACTGACATATTAACCTCCCCAAAAAATTCCCAACATGTCAGACTGTGCTGTGCAGGTAAAAAAAAAGAGGGGGGGGGGGGGGGGAGGGGGGAGAAGAAAGAAGAAAAGAAGGAGGAGGAGGGAATCGGGATTTTGACAATGTCCTGAGGAACTTTGGATAAATCTTGTCAACAATAACCATTTCAATGAAAGAAACACACTCCTCATGACAGTCACTGTTGTTGATAATCCATTAAACCTCCCCCCAATCTAAATAATCTAACTTTTCCATTCATTTTTAAATGGGACCCCACTGATAAATACAAGCATGAACATGGTTAACGGATCTCTGCTAGCACTTGGGTGAAACATCTTCATGGTGAAATGGAAAGCACAGCTTTCAGGCCATGCTGCTACACAATCATGTTTCTGACCCTTGCTGGCATGACTAGATGCAACTGTGGCACAATTCTGAACAAAATCACTGAACAATCTATAAATAATAAGACTGAATCACCACAGAGAAACCCCACCACAATTCCCAAAAGAAAAAAAAAATGATACATCTTTACATGTAATGGTTATAATGAGAAAGAAGTTGAGGGTGAAGAAGTTGGGTGCAGCAGGTGCTGGAAAGCCAAAACCAGCTGATCCAGGAGAGCTTTATGGATTCTAAAATGAAGTTTCTGGCGTTCATACTACTTTGGAAATATCAAGAAACATAGTTTTACCACAGGCTCAATTGCAGACCATTTTGACATTCTTCCACAAATGAGAGACAAACATTGTGTGTACTATCAAATCAGACTCCACAGAACAGTCCATACAGCCGGGGTCTGGAGAGGAGGAATGACTGCAAGTTGCAGAACAGCTGGGAGGTAAAGAACTTGAGATCAAACAAGTGCCTCTTATTTGCAGCACCGGTCAACATAACAATCACAAATATCATTTCTACTGCAAAATTGCAGGGAACATAGTTTACATGGGTAATCCTAACTTTTATTTAACAAAACAAGAGTATTTGCAGCAATCAATGATTTAAAAAAAAACAAATTCCATGTCCTTCTTAGTGAACACTAAATTCATTATTGTTATTGCAGTCAGTAAAGGAATACAGAAATACATTTGTCACTATATAGACACAAATATGAGACAAAACCCAATGATGAACTCTATGCCCTGTTAGCCCACAAGCCTTGAAACAATATTTACTCCTCTACAAGCACTGCATTCAAGTAACAGTTTTCCAAGTGTTCCCTTTCATTGCCTTGTACCAGCATTGATGCTTTTCTGTTGAAAAGTACCATCAGCATCAAAACATTGCAGCAAATACTCAACCAATGACAAACAATTCTACATGTCCCATTGTACATAATGACACTTTAATCACACAATATATACACATACATTTCCCCACGTTGTAAAGCAAGTGTTGCATAAATTGGATATGAGAGAGAGAGAGAGAGAGAGAGAGAGAGAGAGAGAGAGAGAGAGAGAGAGAGAGAGAGAGAGAGAGAGAGAGAGAGAGAGAGAGAGAGACAGACAGACAGACATAGACAGAAACAGAGACTGAGAGAGAGAGAGAGAGACAGAGACATACACACAGAGATAGACTCAGAGACAGACAGACACAGATAAACAGACAGGCATAAATCTGGTGAAATGTAGTGCATTTCTGAATACAGAACTCAAAACAACAGAAAAGTGCATTAAAAGCTTATGACTACCCTTCCAATTTCTTCAGATTATCTTATAGCGGTAGACGGCAAGTGTGCAGTTACAAATCTCCAAGTGCATAACTAGTACTGTTCAAGCTTCTCACACAAAAATAAAATCTGCATTATTTCATCTGTGTCTAAAATCTTATCGTGATGGCATTTCAATCCACACTGAAGCTTTTACAGACTTGGCAAATCAATCGCTATACATGCACACCGCCATCTGTCTTGCAGTGAGCAATCAAAATGGTTGTCATGGGACAAAGTATAAGGAAATCTTTCCACCAGGAGAAAGAAAAAGAATAATAGACTCTTTTTTAAAAATTTGCTCTTGTGATCTCATTACTCCCAAAACTTTCTTTTAATGAAAACAGTTCATCTTTGAGTACACTGCTAAAAGAGTTCTCACACATGAAAAGTGTAAATATATTCAAGTATTTTGGGTTGCCTTTACTTGCAATTTCAATGGTCACTCTCTATAGAACATGGCAATATGTATAGTGATCTGTAAACATTTCATATATAAGGCACAATGCATACAGAGAAACACGCATTTAGAAACTACTTAGAAATGTACAGTGATCACAACAGTTTTAATCACTATGTCCACGCTAGATGTAAACCTGCAGCTCATGCAGGTGGGACGAAAGTCTCTCCACTACCAAAGCTCACTGTGCACTCCTCTCTAATTGAGTGTGTCTGCTTGCAATTCTATGGCAACACTGCAGCTGCTGCAGCAGCAGCAGGAAGAAAAAAATAATCAGGAGAAACAAAGGATGAAACTGTCTTATTAGACCAGCAAATTAAAAAACACACACAGAGAAAACCCATACAAAGGAATTCCCGCAAACTTTACACCTGATTGCATTCCCATGATATGTACTTGCTAGCATCTTTGGTAGGATTAAGATGTAAGACCAGTTCCAGTAGCCTGCTGAGGCAAGAGAATGACACAGAAGAAATTCTGCTGTATTCAGTGAAGGAGTTATATTTGTTCTGTGAGCACATCATATGGCTGTCAGACTACATCACATCCAATCACCCATAAGTGGGCAGCATATTCATCTCTTCTCAGTCTGCTTCATGCAGTACAGACTAAGCTTCTTGCCGTTTTTCTTCCAAATCCGCCCGACAAGGAAAACACTATGACCACTAGGAAACAAATACCTACAGTCAACAGGAGCATAAATTTTGCATTGAAAAATGTAACTAATTTTTTCTTTACTTATATGTGAATTATCAATGTTATGCATATTCACAAAACACTTTACCAAGCCTTTTAAATGACAGCATGAATTTGCATTCTCTAAATACTACATTCATAAATTTATTAATCACATTTTTTGGTTCATATGATGGACATGCAGCTAATGATGCAATGCTCAACCAGTGATCTATTACCCAGACATTAATATTTAATGCATAAAGGGAAACTTCAGAAGGATAGCCAAAATATCCTATCAACAAACCAGAAAAGTTAACAAGTTTTAATGGTGATAGGTATTGTTCACTGACAACTTTTTCACAAAGCAAACATTTCCCCCTTCAATTCAAGACAAATTTTCATGAAATTCAAACACATGAAAACGAAAGAATCTCAGTCCAACGCCGGTTGATCCCCTTGTTTGGGGGCTGGGTGTGGGGTGTCTGGCATGCCCAACTCCATGTACACATACTGGAACCTGTTGAAAATGTGTTGACAGTGTCAAAGTAAAGATTATGTGTGAAACTTCTTCAGGGCTACTTGCCTACACATGATAGAACAGCATACTGCCGTCTACAGTGCATTTATGGCTTACTTCCACCTAACAAGATTCGCCATGTGCAATGTGGTCAAAGGGGAGACAACTCTTCCAAGATTCAGTGGAGAACAAAATTAGCATTGGTCACACTTAGAAAGACCTCAGGCTGATCTCATGTCTGCCAGCACCAGGTTTGTCCCATGCAATGAATGCGGCGGCTGCTCCACAGCTCTGCTGAGAGACAGCCAGCAAAGCTGACTGATTCTGACAGAGGCTGCATACTTGCACTGGTCTCTCTCTGGGACTCCATCATTAATCCTTCCAACGTAATGATCACTGATTTCCTGCAAGGCAAAACAAACAACAATGAGTTCAAGCACAGTCAGATCTGGCCCAGGAAACAAAAGGGGCAAGTGAGAGGTAATTCTGCAGTGGTGGCATGGGCTGGAAGATGAGAAGTGGGAAGATGGCAGATGGGAGAGAGGTTACTGCAGAGTGTTGGACTCAGAAACTTTTCCCTATGGAAACAACAAACAACATTCTCAAGAATAATCCAGAGAGCATCAGTCAATCTCCTATGAATAAAAAAAAGTCCAACTGACAGGCTTTGTACAAGTCAGATGAAGCAAAAGTACATTCATTTAATAACACTATCTTGGCAGTTAATTTAGCTCTCGCGGATGGGATCTCACTGTAATGTGCAGAACCCCCCCCACTAAAACTAGAGAGTGGGGAGGGAGAGCAAACCTCCACCAAGGATGCAACCATTTCTCCTCCGTGACCTCCATGACCCCCGTGACCTGCAGAGTTTACTTCATGTTACTTTCTGCTGGAGGTCTCTGAGTGTTGGTAGAACACATATATGCCGGCTTCATCACTAGCTTGGCCCCATCAACTTCATGATTTGCAATAAAAAAAATTCTTTTCATTGGAATTTCAAAGTGAGATGACAGAGAGTCTCCACATTTTACTGGATGTTCCTTGGGTGAAGCCCTGACCTTTCACCATATTGACCAGAATCCATTTTGAACTTTTCCATTAAATTTGCTAGATAACTAATGATGGGTAAACCATAACCTCCTTGGACGAGGTCAACACACCTAGAAATAGATCAAAACATCAACACACACCCCCCCCTTCCCCTCCACCACCACCACCACCACACACACACACACTCCCACTACTGGAAAGCTTAAATAATAATTTTAACACTGAGGACATCTCATGGGTGATTCCATTGTCATACCGTCTGAGAGTGGTGACTGGGCATCACATATCCATCTGCCACTGAATATTTGTCACGGGAGCCCAACCTTCTTACACACGTCTTGAAGACGTCCCATGATACAGCCACGTCTCTCTCGAGTGCTTACCTCTATTTGGCAATGTGATGCCAAGTGCATCTGCCATTTCCTCCAAGCTGAACTGGCCATCAGCATTCTTGTCAAAGCTCCTGAGTTTCTCCTCCTCAGGAGCTTTGGGACCAAAGCGATCCTGGAGGTCAGTGTAGGAGACCCGCCTGTCTCCATCCACGTCCCACGAGGCAAACTTGGCTTCCAAATCTGAAAACATGCCCACAGTGGTTACTCCTGTCACATTACATCTGCATGCACTGGAAACGCATCTGAAGGCATTCATACCAAAGGTGAAAAGCATTACCAACTGCAAGTGCGAGGTCAGCTGAATCAGTTGCAGCCAAAAATTCCCTATCTCCTTCAGAGGCAAAGAGGACTTCGAGATAAGCAACACTCTCAAAGGGAACATGGTGACAGACTATGCTCATTTTATAATTCTCTGATTGTTTTAAATGATTGCACATAGAAGGATTACTTCACAGCACTCGCCATCATTCATGATGTAATGCTTAGCTTTTCCCATGAAAGTGACATCATAATAACAAGGAGTTTAAGTTTACAGGGGTCAAGAGGCAATGAAAAGGATACAAATGAAAGAATAATCACAAAGAATCTTTTGCCATATCAATATTTTAATAATGTTTGCAGTTCAGGAGACACTGCAGATTAAGAGATATTACAACAAGATGCATCTGCAGAATTGGAGTACATGTGTGGGGAAAAATAAGATTATTTTTTTTAAACAATCAAAACTCAAAATGTTGGATTATTGTGACTGAGTACTGGTTTAAGAAAAGGTAATCCAATTTAATGCAACAATGTAAACCTCACTCCAGTCTTTCAGCACACATTCAGCTTGTCCAATGGGATGGATTGAAACAAGGCAACAATAGTGTAGATCTCACTCCAGTCTTTCAGCACACATTCAGCTTGTCCAATGGGATGGATTGAAACAAGGCAACAATAGTGTAGATCTCACTCCAGTCTTTCAGCACACATTCAGCTTGTCCAATGGGATGGATTGAAACAAGGCAACAATAGTGTAGATCTCACTCCTGTCTTTCAGCACACATTCAGCTTGTCCAATGGGATGGATTGAAACAAGGCAACAATAGTGTAGATCTCACTCCTGTCTTTCAGCACACATTCAGCTTGTCCAATGGGATGGATTGAAACAAGGCAACAATAGTGTAGATCTCACTCCTGTCTTTCAGCACACATTCAGCATGTCCAATGGGATGGATTGAAACAAGGCTATGTCAGGAAGAGACGTCATATGACCAGTCACCACATAACCAGTCCCTACTAGAAACAGTGTCAGAATAGGCTTTTTTATTTTCATTTAAAACTATTATTATATTAATCTGCATCTTTTCCTGGTTAAATTGATATAAATATGAGCACTGCAGGTTCAAATTTACAGAAGTTATGCCCACTTGAAGATATGAGATGTGCCAGTGGCAATTTAGAAAAAATGGCCTTTGATAACTTCCTACACAGATGCTACATGGTGGAGATAAGGCAATGAATAGTTGATTTTCACCCATATAAATGTGTGGTGTTTTTTTGTGGTTCTGGCTCATTTTGCTTTCCCTGGCATGCATTTCTTCAATATGAAGTAACTGTTCCAGGCTGCCCCCCTCCCTCCATCATGCATTTCTGCAACATGAAGTAACTGTTCCAGACTGCCCCCCCTCCATCATGCATTTCTGCAATATGAAGTAACTGTTCCAGGCTGCCCCCCTCCCTCCATCATGCATTTCTGCAACATGAAGTAACTGTTCCAGACTGCCCCCCCTCCATCATGCATTTCTGCAATATGAAGTAACTGTTCCAGGCTGCCCCCCTCCCTCCATCATGCATTTCTGCAATATGAAGTAACTGTTCCAGACTGCCCCCCCTCCATCATGCATTTCTGCCTGCAGCACAGAATCACCCAGTGCACATTAGGAATGGCCTTGTGCTTGGCCAGTCACACATAATTTATCAGTTCTTCCTTCACCACTGACCACTGGCATTGCTGATGCCTTCAATCTGTATCCCAGTGGAAGGCCCCGACACTGCTGGACTGCCTGCAAGTAAACAGTAAACACAGTGATAATGAAAGGCAGCATAGAAAATCCCAAACCCACTTCCTGCACTCCAGAAAACCACTAAGTCCAAGTCATATCTTACGTAACACTACGTGATCTACGTCAGATTCCGTTTGCTCCTAACTCTTCCATGCCAGTTGAGTGTTGAGTCCTCTTTATCTCATGAAAAATGGCGATTGATGTTGGAACACAAGCACTACCCCCATCTTCTCATGATGTTCTGAAACTGTGTTGCACCCCGTTCCACATCAGTGTCTCAGGAAACGATCCATGGAACAGTAGTAGATGTATTAATCATCATAGCAGTCAAAGCAGAACATGTAGTAGTTTAAAACATAGTCAAAGCAATTGTAATGGTTGTAGCTGTCGAAGTAAAACACAGTAATAGCCATATCAGATTCAGCAGGGGAGACAGGAGCACAGCAAGCAGACTGAGAGGAAGAGCAGGAGCGGCAGAGGTAGTAAAAGTGCTACCTGGCTGGTTCGGGAGACTTTCTCTTGGGACTGCCGGCATGCTGGTGTCACCGCGCATTTCTGTTGGGCTTGCAGCACCAGGCACGTCTGGATTGCTGGGCAACATAGGAGAAGCACTGCTGCTGCTCATCACTGGAGTTGAGTCTGAAAGGCAACCACAGATATTGAAAGGCCAAATTTAACACTCCACTGTTTATCCTGCACAGGAACTCACAAATCCATGATGCCTCCAGGCATTAAGTGTCAATATGCATCTCTACATAAATACAAGTACAGCTCCAAGCTGGAAGCAAGCCCTGTTCAACACCTCAGCTACTAAACTGAAGTGACCATGCCACATAGAACTGCTTATACAAACGTCAAGGCAGAGAGCATCGACACTGCTAAATGCTTGTCAGAATTAATGGGAAGAAAAGCCATCACACTTTCCATTCAAAGATCTTCCCAAAGTCAACTGATCTCAGTGCAGGTGCTCATGCTTTCACGGTCTGATGCTTGTTCCTCTCCTGGACATATTCTGCCTTTGTCAATGAAAACAGCAAAAATCTACCATTACTATGCAAATGACACTCCTTCATCACTAACAAATGACCTCTTGTAATGACATTAAACCATAACCACTTTCATTACATTTATATCTACAATGTGCATTTCTAGGATCACAATTAACATATTTTACATTCGCCCACATGCCTGACTTTGTTAAATAAAAATCTGAGCACAATTGTGATCACAATTAACTGTCCTTGCACTGTTTTATATAACTTGTAATTCACATTTGTGATCATATTTCATCTTCAAGATATATACATGCACCAAACCACTTGTAAATTTCCATATACTCCAGGCGTCATAACCAAGCAAAAAGACTTTTGCCTTCTTCTCAGTGTTCCAATCACACATGGCTACACACTGTACAGTCTTGCTCATTCAGAGTTCTCATCTGATTTTGGTTCCCTTATCAGCTCTTCATTCTATTCCTATCTCAGTTCATGCCCAAGATCACAGTGTGTCCAGTATCTCAATAGCTCTCTGCTACCATCTATTTCTGCACCTTGAATCTCGCCTGCATCTCCCCTTTCTTCCACTTCATTTCTCCCTGAGGTCAAATCTAGGTTCACAATCAAGTCCCCCCCCCCCCCCCCCCCCCCCCCCCCATGTTTTCATCTACACGCAAAGTTTAACTCTCATCCAAGTTTTCACATTCATTCCCAGCAGCATTTTCATCTCAGTTCTTATCAAACACCCCACCCTCATCCCCGCGAGGGTTCTCACCTGAGCTCTCACCTGACTTTTTGGAGGGATTCATCATGCCCGATTCGTGGAGATAGCCAGCCAGGGTGAAGACAGTGTGGTTGACTGTCACCAGACTGTTGGTCTGCTGCGTAAGCTTGGCAAAGAGCTGGTCCACCTCTTCCTGCAGCCTTCCCACCGTGGCATTCAACAGCTGCAATCAGCACCACAGTCATGCAGAGGTGAAGGTTGAGAGTTCATGTGTCAAACTTGACCTACACATAAGTCCCAAGCTGCTTTAAACATTGCTTACCCCAAGTCAGTGGACTATCCGACTCCCTTCTCATGTCAAGTCTGCGAGGTGGGGAGTCTCCAGAAATGTAAGCACACAATAGCACAGCTTCTTCCCATTTTCTACAAGCACTAAAGTCTGCATTATGACCTCCACACTCATCCCTCCAAAATGCATCAACGACATGATCACCACTGACCTTGATGTCTTGCTCAGTCTGACGCTGGACTTGGGAGGATACAGGGCCAGTAGTGTCACTCAAATTGGCATGAGCGTCCACAATCTGAAGAACAAAAAACGTTCAGCTATTTGCAAGTGTTTGCACAAGAAGTCCCTGCAATAGTAAGCAGCAGACAGGGTAATAAAGTTTCATGAGGAAAATGTTTCTTTGCAACAGGAGTGCCTTCTTTTATAACATGGCACAAAGCATGTGTTCATACACGTGTGTATGCAAGTGTGTTTGCTTGTGTGTTCATGAATGAATGCATGAAAGCATGTGTGCCACGCCTGCAATGTAAGCATGTGTGTTCAGGGTAGGACAATAATGTTTTGGCCTGACTCAAATATTTCATTTGTATGCCACAACACACTGAACATGAGATAGCTGGTTGCAAAGCACTATTATGAGTATGTTGCTGAAGAATTATGACATGTTTCATGCTTATCACATGATACCAGTGATTCTCACTTCTCTAAGTGTCACAGATAAGAAGATGTTCCTGGACAGGTCTGTTGCTGTCTGATTACCAGACGCTGAACTTAAATTTCTCAGCAGCATGTGGTAAAAATATATTGCATTTGCCAGGTGATAAGGTAACAGCATTCACCACATGCCAGACCCGAGTGATCACCTGCCCTGAGCCACTCTCTGCACATGTGAGATGGAGGGTGTCACGACTCAGTATATTATTTTTAATTTTACGAAAAGATTAAAGAGAAGGTCTGTCACGGCTCATGGGTGGTGTGACTCTAAGTCCTCTTCATGTTTTTTTTTTAGTACAGCATTATACACCTTTAAGCGTTATGCAGCGTCAGCGCTTGCTGTCAGAGGCGTTTTTGCACGTGCTTTTCCACCTTGATGCTGCTTGTCCCCTGTTGCACGGTATTTACGGGTTCTTGCGCAGGGAATTTTTTTTATATATAAAGTCCGGTTTTTATTTCGCAAAGGAGGATGGAGGAATTTAGGAATGGAATGGAGATAAGAAAGTGATTCTAAGAATTTTAAAATTCTATTGGCCCGCAGTGCGGAGGTTTTAATTTGTGATAATTGTTTTTTTTAAGGTTTTTTCATATTTCTCGGTTCATTTATTGAGAGAAAGGTTTTTCTGTAATGAGTTAATTGTTTTACATTGGATTCAGTTTGTGGCATCTTTTGTCTTTAAATGTGATTAGTGACTGAGGAAGAAATTTCCCATATTTTTTGTTTTTCTAACTGTCCGGTTGGTGGTTGAGCCGTTAACACCTACACCAACCGCGACAGAGGGACCAAAGTACTGGAAGGAAGGCCACAATCAGACCATGACAGAGGGACCAAAGTACTGGAAGGAAGGCCACAATCAGACCATGACAGAGGGACCAAAGTACTGGAAGGAAGGCCACAATCAGACCATGACAGAGGGACCAAAGTACTGGAAGGAAGGCCACAATCAGACCATGACAGAGGGACCAAAGTACTGGAAGGAAGGCCACAATCAGACCATGACAGAGGGACCAAAGTACTGGAAGGAAGGCCACAATCAGACCATGACAGAGGGACCAAAGTACTGGAAGGAAGGCCACAATCAGACCATGACAGAGGGACCAAAGTACTGGAAGGAAGGCCACAATCAGACCATGACAGAGGGACCAAAGTACTGGAAGGAAGGCCACAATCAGACTATGACAGATGCCAAGCAGTGCACGAGTGGGGGCAGGACTACTACCTGGTTGTGCTGGACCAAGAGACTGGCCAGTACTGAGGTGATGTTGTCCACCCTGGCTGCCACAGTGCGAAGGTCCACCAGTCCCTTTGTTCCTGCACTGTCCTGGCCCTCCACATTGGTTGTGGGGGTGGTACCCCCATCGGTGGACATCTGTGATGCACAGTAGAGATGATATGGAGGAGCAGAGGGGGTGAGTGAGTGACAGACACAGAGAGAGAGAGAGAGAGAGAGAGAGAGAGAGAGACAGACAGACAGACAGACAGACACACACACACACACACACACACACGTGTACACAAACTGGCACATACACAACCAGAGAGCACTCTGAGAGCACAGACTTCCTCCAAGAAGCTACATTTTCTATTCTATGTCCTGTATAATGATAAAGGCAGCATGTTCTGCTAGTCAGGCCTGTATAATGATAAAGGCAGCATGTTCTGCTAGTCAGGCCTGTATAATTATAAAGGCAGCATGTTCTGCTAGTCAGGCCTGACTACGATGTTTACTACATTTCCTTTTTTTATTGTTAGTGAAAGTGATATATGAGTGCGGGGACGCATATGCCTGTGTCATCAATAGTTAGATGTCATCAACTCTGCGATGCACAATAAAATCTCCCTTTTACTTCCGATTCCCAAAATAACAGACAACATTCTCTTTATGGTTGTCATTTCCAAACGAGATAACAGATAACCTCCAACATTAAATGGATTGCTCCTTGGATGAAACCCTCATGTTTCACCAAATTTCATCAGAATCTGCTGTGAAACTTTTGATTATAAAATGAAGAGTACATGTACCCATGCCTAGAAAATTGTGCCAGTCAACATGGTGATTATACATGGCACATCACTGAAGAATGAGGAAGAAAAAAAAATCTACACAAGAGAAAATGAGTAACCATACTGCAAGTGAAATCAAACACACCGATGCAACACAAATCAGAGACATCAAATGCACACACTCCATTATTTGGCTACTTACTGCGGCTGACAGCATGTCTGAAATGTGTTGGTGCATTTGTTGCTGGGTGAGAGTTGCATTCTGGGTGGCTCGCGCTGCCAGGGCCGTGACATTGGCGCTCAACTGTGTGGTCACTCCTTCCAGTGAGGAGACTCGAGGCTGTGAAAATGAATGCAGAAATAAGTGCCACATGAACACTGATACAGACTGGCAGAACCATTCTGTGTAGCCCCTTTATGCCATTAACTGATTAAGTTACACATTGGCACATAAAATTATCAAACTACCTCTTCTATGACAGATGCATGGTATTTAAATTCAGTGTAAACCTCTTTCATTTCAAGACATTATTTTGATGATATCTAGAATATGCATAGTGGGGGTGGGGGTGGGGGGATGGGGGTGGGTGGGGGTAATTGTATTACAACAAGATGAATTTGCTCACTTTTGTTTTCCCTGCAAAAATAATGCATTGCATCTCAAGAGATACAAACACTTCCTTGCAACAGAACAATTTCAGACATCCTCTTTCTTGGACATAATGTAGTGAAAGATAAACATCTCAAAGTCTTTGTTGTTTAAAAAACCTGTCTCAAAATGAGAATTTCCTACTTTCTGGTCACCAACGATGGGAGACACTTTCTGTCTGCATTCAAATCTTAAAAACAAAGCTCTTAGTTGGATTAATAAAATTAACAAGAAGGGCAAAGCCCATACGACTCACATGCTTGACCTTGACCTTTATATGACCTTGACCTTCAGGTGACCTTCAAGGTCAAACAACTACACCTAGCAATGACATCATACACTAAGAAATGCTTTACACATTTTTCCTACCAAAATACATGTGGCCTTGACCCAAGGTCAAGGTCATCCAAGGTCATGCAACACAAAGCTGTTAATTCAAGACATAGGAAGCACAATGGTGCTTATTGGCACTTTCTACCATGAGATATGGTCACTTTTAGTGGTTCACTACCCCATTTTGGTCACATTTCATAAGGGTCAAAGTGACCTTGACCTTGATGATATATGACCAAATGTGTCTCATGATGAAAGTATAACATGTGCCCCACATAATTATTAAGTTTGAAACAGTTATCTTCCATAGTTCAGGGTCAAGGTCCCTTCAAAATATGTATACAATCCAACTTTGAAGAGCTCCTGTGACCTTGACCTTGAAGCAAGGTCAACCAAACTGGTATCAAAAGATAGGGCTTACTTTGCCCTATATACCATATATAGGTCAGGTATCTAATCTCAAAAACTTAAGAGAAAATTGAGAAAATGTGAAAAATGACTGTTTTTAGACAACATTTATGGCCCCTGCGACCTTGACCTTGAAGCAAGGACAAGTCACTATGTATGTTTTTGAGGCCTTGTCATCATACACCATCATGCCACATTTGGTATTGATAGAGTGAATAGTCTCCGAGAAAAATCCAACGTTAAAGTTTTCGGACGCCCGGACGCCCGGATGGACGAAACGGGTGAGTACATAGACTCACTTTTGCTTCGCATGTGAGTCAAAAACAAACAAACATTTCTCATTTTAGAATAGACAAACCTACTGAGTTCAGAAGTTGTCTGTTTCACTCAAAGGTGCCCTTCATCAAAGATTACTTTACACAGACCAGGAATGTTCATAAGATGAAGGAAAACACAAAACACTTCCACTTGCCCACCTCATAGGTCTGGAGCTTCTGTGAGATCATTTGAATCTGGGTGTAGCACGTTTCATTCGCTGTGTCCACTCTCTGCTGCAGTGCCTCTAACCTCTGTTGAAACAAAAATCAGCATCTCAGAGATAGAAGACAGGAGAGAGACAGACAGACAGAGAGATAGAGAGAGAGAGAGAGAGAGAGAGAGAGAGAGAGAGAGAGAGAGAGAGAGAGAGAGAGGGAGGAATAGAAGGCATGATGGATGGATGGATGGATGGATGGATGGATGGATGGATGGATGGATGGATGGATGGATGGATGGATGGATGGATGGATGGATGATGGATGGATGAATGGATGGATGGATAAACACACACACACACACACACACACACATACACACACACACATGGATAGACTAATACATGTAGACAAACCAACTGACAGACACAAAGACAAACAGAAAGAAGCAGACAGGAAGTCACCAGATGTTTAAGGTTTTTGTGTCCCTGAGAGTCAGTGATGTAGAAGTAAGTCATCTGTTCCCAAACAACCATAACCTTTTGCATATCAATGAAAAACATGAATGTACCAAACAGACCCTGTTCTAGCGCAAGGAAGATGTTATCTCCCCAAAAAAGGGTTTTCTGAGACAATGCACTCCTGCAAGGACTAGATATTACATTACATACAGAGCCATCTACAACAACCACAACAAGTGCGTGTGTTTAACTACATACATTTATGCAGTGATCAACTTAAATGCTGATCACATGCTCCAAACATACTGCACATTCTGGAGAAAGAGCGTTCTTCATATGCGATCTATGAGCATTGCATTTAATCATATCAAGGTGGCAAACCACCCTTCCTGGCACATAAAACACCATACTGCAGGAAACAATAGGTGAGGACATAAAGATTGAAAGGACTAAGATGATGATGATGATGATGATGATGATGATGATGATGATAATATTTATTTTAAAAATGTAATGCTCCCACAATTTTTTTCTTTCTCCTGGTAAACTGGAACGTAAAGTAAATCTAATACTTTCCATTAACATTTCATGGACAGTGTCCTCTCCCCCCTCCCCCCCTAGCTGATAAGTATGCAGGGTACAGAAATACAAAACTTGAAATCTATATTCATCATCAAACAGAGAAAAGAGCTCCGTCACAAGGAATGTTGTTTCCAGGTCCCCTGAAGACAGAGAAGTGTCTTACCTGAGAGAAGGCTTCCTGGAAGGGGGCTACTGCCGGGGGCACGGGCTGCTGTGCTGCCGGTACCTCTCTGTTGCTGCCCTGCACAACAACATGGAAAACGCTCAGGGGCAAGCTTGCATGTCTGGCTTGTGATCAGCGGCGACTTGAGGAGCAAACACACCACAGCCCCGAACACACCGTAAAAAAAGCACTCAACTTCTGTTTCAAAACACTTTGGCTTCATGCTCCATGTCTACAACTTCCTCTCCAAGTAGAAACTGACATCTTCTGGACTACACATTTTACATTCCTCTGAACAACCAGGCCATTTGAATTTTCACTTTGGAGGTAAATTCACAATAATTAACTTGGAACTTGCTGCATTCTGTCACTGATATTCCATGACATTCAACTCTATCAAGGGGTGAGTTTCCACTAGAGTTTAGTGAATCATTTTCCCACTGCATACTTTGTAACATATCTGTTGGCAAGTTGACTTTCATGGGAGACAGTATTATCTTGTTTATTCCAAACAAGAGAGGGGGAAAATAAGCATTTTGAACAGAATTCAGAGCTGAAACCTGAAAAAACAGAAAAGCTTATCTCACATAAATATAAATGATAAAACGCGTGAAACCATTTTTTAACACATTCAGGAGCATGTGTGCCTCACAGAGGACTAAAGCAGTTTTTTCAAGTAGCTTTTTATTTCATTCTCAATATTGTTACAATAGACACAGGTCCATGGAATTGGTCAACAGGCCATGTATAATATGGGGTCTTTTAAAACCTCAACCCCCACCCCCTCCCCCTCTCTCTCTCTCTCTCTCTCTCTCTCTCTCTCTCTCTCTCTCTCTCTCTCTCTCTCTCTCTCTCTCTCTCTCTCTCTCTCTCTCTCTCTCTCTCTCTCTCTCTCTCTCTCATATTTGCTTCGTTAGATTCGAACGTTGATGAACCGGTAAAACGCCTAATGTCCAGTAAACACAGGAAGACAATAAGAGCAACTAGTATGTTTTTGTACAAGGCATTCAAACGTAGACAGGATGCGCTTGAGTCCGCGGAGCGGGACAGCTTTTATATTTAAGTAATTTTCTCGTAAGAATTGACACTGTCAATTACAAATATATTGACACTGTATATTTGAAATGTATTGACTTGTATTTATATTGTATACTTGAAAGGGGCCGGTGGCCTATTCAATAAATCCATTTGTTCGTTTGTTCGTTCTCTCTCTTTCTCTCTCTCTCTCTCTCTCTCTCTCTCATCCATGCATTCATGCACACATACATGTACACGCACATATATGTACACACACATACATGTACACACACAAACACACACACACACGCACACACACACACTTTATTTCATTACATCAAAAAGGAAAAAAAAAAAATCTTTTTGGTCACAATCCCAAGTAACCCGCAACAAATAATGTTACAGCCTGCAAAACCAAACAACATGTATCTCTCACCTCAAGAATGACGACTCTTGCATCATATGCATCCAACTTCTTTTTTATGTCACCAATGCTTGCCTGGTCACTGGCCACATCACTTCCCATGCTAACCAGGGTCTGCAAAGACAGAACGAATGCCAGTACCAGATATCACAAGACCTCTCAACTAAACAGGAAATCAAAGCTTGGCATCCAACAGTAATTAAATGGAGGCAGGCTCCAATGATCTCCAATGCCATCTGTAGGTATCTACTTCTGCCAGGTGGCCGCCATACACTTGAGATTCCATTGCAGGTCCCCAAACTCCCATGGCCATAGTTAACAGCCAGACAGGATCACTGCACTTCCCCCGTCGGCCCCCCCCAAAACCAAATACAACTAGACCATTTCTAGTGCCATCTACACATACCCCATGACAGGTCCATTTCTCAACTGTCACCATGCATACCATTCCGCCAACAGCATCCCTTCTTTTCAAATGTCACCGCATTTTATTTAAAGTAATGGGAGTACCCCATCTTTCACACTGCACTGCATATGCCAATCCAAGAACTGTTGTTTAAGTTTTTACCCCTCATTTCCAACAATGACAGATTCAGTCCTTTCCCCCCCCCCCCCCCCCCCTCTCTTCCTTTATCGTGTACACAAACAGTTATTACTCGTGCAAATGGCTCTGTCAGAGACCAGCAGCACCCATGGTGAGAACAACTACCTTTGACAGGGTCTCCATCTTGCCAGGCAGATCTTTCAGCTCTGGTCCCGCCTCCAGATTCTTGTTGATGCCGTCCACTGCGGACCTCAGATCCGTCACCTGCAAGCAGCATGCATGTCTCCCTTCAAACTGCGCGCAACAGCATCCTGGTGGCAAGCCTACTACCCAGCTTTTGGCAGAGTCATAGAGTGCAAGACAAGTTGTCAGTGTGAAAGGACAGGATGGAGACGGAATACAGGTGACACTTTCATGACGGTGGAAGTCATTAAGTTAGAAGGAATACCATATCAGTTAAAAACCTAACTGGGTACAACAAGGTATTTAGAAATGTGGTTTTATTCATACTACAGTCACATGAATGATTACATGCTCTTTGGTCCCAAACTAGTGCAGGTCAACCCCACATACTATCACAAAATATACCAACAGATGCTAACAACAAACAGGCAATCAGTAGGGCAATCACTGAATCAGGAACCGTTCAAATAGTGTGCTGCCATTTCCAGAGCCATTCAGCTCATGTACAGCATTTATCTCAAATGCCAAGTAAACAAAAACTACTGTAGTCATACTGGTATAATACAAGTTATTGCAAGTGACCAGTCCAGCATGATTAGACTGGATTCAGTCTGAATTTAATGTGGGAATCACTACACATAACAACAGTCCATGACTATCATCAATGTAACCAAGGTAATTTAAACACTGCAAACACATCTTTTCCCTTACCTTGCCGGATACAAGAGAGATATTCCTGGCCATTTCCACCAAGCCGTCCTTTCCAGTTCTGACATTCTGAACACTCTGGTTGACAGCCTGAAGCTGACTCTGTAATTTCTGCCACACTTCTGGTGCATCCTTGTTGCGATTCTCCACTGTAGACAGACAGACAAGCAAACTCAGTCCTATGGAACTTTTGAACTTTTCCTGCTGCCTCCGTCCATGCTTTATTTTTATTTATTTTTAAGCCAACTGCAAAAATCAAGCAAAGGCTTTTTCTTTGCAAATTTTCTGCATGTCATTATCTGGACATGCAATGAAGAAACAAAACAAAAAATGTAAAAAAGATAAAGTTTTCCGTTTCTGGGTTTGAGTCTGCAGCATGCAGCAATTTTTAAGAATGAAAAAAAGAAGAGGAAAAATACAACACATTGAATGCAAGATGTCTATTTAAAGTCATTCTTCCCATTGTTCACAGAGACAAAAATCAAACCCTCTATGAAATCCCTCCCTAGTCCACAACTCATTTCCTATGTTAAAACAATAACTGGTGCAAATGCAAATCTAATTTCAACAAACGTGGCTGATTGATTTAAACTAAATTAAAGTGCTGCAAAAGTACACCTTCTGCCGGTACAAGATTGACATGTTTGGATTCATCATGCCTAGTCACCATGGTTTATGTCAAGGACAGTGAAACATACAATGCAGGCAGTTCACAGTGACTGGAGAGTACAAATACCACATCACCAAAACCAGACTAGGCCAAAATGCACCAAACAACCTATTTCTGCTTGAGCTCCATTCCCAACTGACAGCCTAATTGGAGTGATTGATCATCAGGAGTTTTCAGTGAATCAAACTAATTCTAAAAAACAATACAGTTTTGTAATGCTGATTTACATGCAAAGAGTGCAAGTGTTGACATTCATCGGAGCCCTACTTCATGGAAATGCAAGCCAGAGCCCTCATAGTTCAACCCTCCATACAGTACAGCCAAACTGAATACTTTCTTATTCTTCAGAATTATGCTCGTGCACAATGCATGAATGAAAACTGTGATGTGATTTTCATAACAATTGATATCAGAAGGAAAACCATCCTCAGTACTGAGAGAGAGAAGAGAGAGAGAGAGAGAGAGAGAGATAGAGAGAGAGAGAGAGAGAGAGAGAGAGAGAGAGAGAGAGAGAGAGAGAGAGAGAGTTTGTTGAAAGAACAATCACACTGATTAAATTTAACAGATCTTTTCATTCATATCTACTGAGTCAATCCTGATGTACCAAGACATTTCCTATCATACCATACATCATACATTTTGTGTGGCAAAAAAAGCAGTTCAATTTCAAAGCAAGGTCAAAGACCATCCATGAGTAAATTAGATTACATAAAAATAAAAAGTCCACAGCCATTCACAAACTACTTTTCAAAATACATGCACCTACATGTATACTGGCAACAATAGCACGCAACAGTCAGCAACATATTAATACACATACATGACAAAGAAGCAAACTATGAATGTGATGAGACTGCAATTTATTTTTCTTCTAATTTGGTAAAGGGACAAACATTTTTTTTTTCAATAACAGGTCAAGTAATTTGAATTTTAAAACAGCCCATCCCAGGTTTATAAAATGTGCTTCAGTCTCTATACACCCACACACCATTGAGCTTAGCTGAAATGTTGTATTCATCATGTGAGACACATGCTAGTCCAAGGATTGAAAATGACTTCACAAGACATCTAAATAAAAGGTATGAATGTAAATTTTAACATGATGAAAAAGTATGGGGTTGTTTGACAGGGTAAATATGGGAAGGAAAGAGTGAAGGAGTGTGTGTGTATATGTGTGTATGTGTGTGTGTGTGTGTGTGTGTGTGTGTGTGAGAGAGAGAGAGAGAGAGAGAGAGAGAGAGAGAGAGAGAGAGAGAGAGAGAGAGAGAGAGAGAGAGAGAGAGAGAGAGAGAGAGAGAGAGAGAGAGAGAGAGAGAGAGGTTTAAAAGAAATAATAATTTCCCAAGATTTCAGCTTAGGAGGTTATAACACTTATAATTTATAAATCAACCAATCATGATCGTCATCTGTATCTCATTGCAGATCAAAACACTGAAGTACACAGTTTGTGAGAGCACATGTACATGCACACCCTCCTCTCTCTCTCTCTCTCTCTCTCTCTCTCTCTCTCTCTCTCTCTCTCTCTCTCTCTCTCTCTCTCTCTCTCTCTCTCTCTCACACACACACACACACACACACACACAAACACATGAACATGGCAACAAAAAACAACTGCTCAGGGTTTATGGCACTCCCTCACGTCACTGAGTTCTTTACCTCCAAGTAATTGACAGTCAAAAGAACAGCAACATTAGCAAATGCAATGCAACAATTCACTTCAATTCAGTGACAATAACATGTATATAAATTTATATACCTCAATGCCCACAAAAAGAAAAATAAATAATATCACAAGGTTGTTTTACAACGGAAGATCAACTCCACAATGTTGCCATTCAAACACACTGTACATACTTAAGTCTTACGATGGCACCACTCTAAATGACAAACTGGATCCTATCACAGCACAGAAAGTTCCACGCATTTCACTTTGAACAGGGAATTGCTCATGAATATGGGGAATGAAAAAAACCCTAAACAAACAAACATCATACAACTAGAGAAAAGAATTCGACCATAATGCTTCCTAATTCCTGGGAAACAAACTTTTGTGTATAGATCAACACATAGAAAACTCAATCCCTTACATGTTTCGTAGGTTACCCATCACACTTATTCAACTACAAAAGCTGATAACATTATATTTATAACATACTTTTATCTGTTTGAAAGCAATTCTGATACTTTTTTAAACCTACTTTTAATAAATTGCCTGATAAACAAAATAAAATTAACAAAAAGCCCACCAGGATTGTAGGGGTAAACACATACATATAATTCATCCACAATCTCAATGAAACTTTGAAAGATCATTTAACAAATTCTTCACAGTTTCTATGAAAAAACACAACAGACAGGTCAAAGCAACACAATTCAAAGCTGTACCAAGATGTCCTTTCACACATGTTTTGATCATTTACCTTCCATTAGCCTGGACCTGAGATTGTCCAGGTCACGTTTGAGTTCAAATTGCATCCAGATAAGACCAGCGCATGCCACTAGGCAGGCAGCCAGGGTGATCAGCCCTGCCATTACAATGCAGCATGAGCAGGACCCACACTCGCTCCATCTATAATACAAGCAAGAGGCAATGGGTCGAACCTGCCCCCTCTTTCTCCAGTACTGCCTCATCTTCTCTGGGTTACTAACGGAGGAGATGTTTGAAGAGTGTGTGTGTGTGTGTGTGTGTGTGTGTGTGTGTGTGTGTGTGTGTGTATGTGTGTGCGTGAGTGTGTGTGTGTGTGTGTGTGTGTGTGTGTGTGTGTGTGAGAGAGAGAGAGAGAGAGAGAGAGAGAGAGAGAGAGAGAGAGAGAGAGAGAGAGAGAGAGAGAGAGAGAGAGAGTGGGGACAAGGGAGGGAGACAGAGAGAGAGTGGGGACAAGGGAGGGAGACAGAGAGAGAGTGGGGACAAGGGAGGGAGACAGAGAGAAAGGGAAACAGAGAGAGAGAGAAAGCAGAGAGAGAGAGAGAGAGAGAGAGAGAGAGAGAGAGATAGAGAGAGAGAGAGAGAGAGAGAGAGAGAGAGAGAGAGAGAGAGAGAGAGAGAGAGAGAGAGAGAGAGAGAGAGAGAGAGAGAGAGAGAGAGAGAGAGAGAGAGAGAGAGAGAGAGTCTTAACCCATGGTAACGTAAACATCGGTATGTTCCATTCAACCATTGCAATATTAATATTTTATCATATTTGTAATTAAAGTAATTCATATATAAAATATAATAGAAACTGTACTTTTCATTTATAATCATTTTACCACCGTAGAAAATTCGTTTTCATTTATGTGGGCGCAAATCAAGTGATCAATACGTTACTCGAATACGTGCTACATCTGTAACATCATCATCGATTGTCTGAATTCAAAGACGAAGAAATCTTCTCTCGTTGATCTGGTGACATCTTGAGATCATGCATACATGCCGATAGTTAAATAGCTTGCCTGTGTCCTATGACTTACCTCCTCCCCTTCTTGCCGCTCTGAATTGAAAACTCTTCTATTTCGGACGACTCAGAGTCGTTCGCTCGAAGTAGCTCATGTCCACTCCGACTCTTTCGTCTCGGCAGTTTCCCATTGCTCACAAGAGCGTCGAGTTCGCGACGCTTCTTCATCTTTTTGGACGGTTTAAAATCGACGTTCACTTTTACTGATGGATCCAGTTTGCTAGACTGAATACTGCCTCAAGACAGTATTAGTATGCGTGGTCGAATCCGAGGTTTATCTGTCAAAACATCGAACTCGTTAACAGCTCGGCAGGGTCGCCTGCTGTACCGGAAGTTATCTTCGCAGTCAGGAAATTACGTATATACGAATGTGCTTTTGTAATGTATGAAAACATGTAAAGATCGGAGGAAAACAGCTTTGTGACATTATAAAGAACCTTATGATTCGATATAATTCTCTCCACCGAGCGATAACTCGTAGAATCGTGCCAACCCCTACGATCCCGAGTTTCGATGCAAAACATTCAATAAACATCTTGAGAGTTACCTCCCTTAGATCAACAGCTGTTGCCCTTCCCAATCGCGAAAAGCGCTTCACAGGGTGCCACTCCTTCACACATCAATATGTGAATCTTTGCGACCGCTAGCTCAAAAAAGAAACAACAACCAAAAGGCATCGTCACGTTTTCTAACATATGCTGCAGCTAGACCACGGATGCCATAAGAACCACTGCTGAAAACTGCATGAGTGCTGATATTCAGTTCAAAAAGGTAGGTTGCTATTTATTTTAAAAGGATAAAAGTACCAGAGACACTCGGACACCTGTAATACGTCTTCTTACAGGTAGATGAGCCACAAAGGCTGGATGATTCTGTGCCAAGAAAGCTAGTCTTGGGACTTTGTTCCTTTGAAGATGCCGTTTTCACTGTCAAGCCACATTCCATGTGATGCATATACTTATTTATAATGGAATTTTGAACAAAGTTAAAATTTGCAATGTCTGGTGTTCATACTTGTGTGGATAAAGTGCCAGGTAGATTTACATATGTAGGGCATAAGATGAAAAGGGGTGGCTTTCTTTATTTCCGGATCTATATGTTTTATCAATGATTTGTGTTGCTTCTGTATGGTTCCAACCACATGCAGATCTTCAATATATTGTATTGAGTAAAACTTTTAAGACTTCAAATATTGCAGGTGCATCGTACAAATGAAAGTCAGTATCAAACAAACTGTTGCAGTTGTTTTGTGCCGATGCTTCTTGACTAGAACTTCAAGTGCAGGGCTTGTGGTTGTCTTCTGTTACATGACTGCACTGTTGGTATTTAAATACATACATGTACACTAGATTTGAAACCCTCTAGTCTCATTCAATACAGCATGTTTGAAATCCACATATCAAACAGTAACTTCCTTTCATTGGAGCTATTCTAAAAAGGGGAAGAAGGAAAAAATTAATGTCACCAAAATATCAAAATGGCAACAACTATGACAGTAACCATATCAAAAGATTTATTGCATGTGTCT
>JAWQFJ010001398.1:132547-135047 GCA_034096865.1 Theodoxus fluviatilis
TTCGGATTTGGCTCCACTTAGTACTTACTTCTTCAATCGTTTTCCTTTCAAAGGTGGCAGTTTCAAATCTGGAGGGTCACTCTCAGAATCCGAAAAAAGTAAGTTTCTATAATCCTGGTTGGAGGTTCTTCCATTTTTAGGCTTCATTTTCAGAGTCCAGTAGCCGCGAACTGTCTGCCCGCGCGATAAAACTTTACACGTCAAGTGTATCAGGAAACTGGCAAAGTTGACAAACTTTCAGGGAGATATATTTTTGACTATCACTTTGTTTGAATAATAACTTTCGAACCTGAAAGACACATTTGAAAATATAATAATTTTTATTTTATAGTTTAAATATAAGTTGTATGCTTACAGAATTCAATAGTAGGATAAAAGCTGACAGTTACTCAGGCGAAGTAAACAAGAAATGTATTCTCCTTGTCAAGAGCAGATAACTCTCAATGTTTGAGGCGACCACAGGAGTGAGATAACCCACGTTTTGTACTTGGGTACTTGCTAACTCACGATTCGCTTTGACCAACCATTCATTATACAGTAATTTGATATGTTCTTGTCCCGTGATATTTAAAACGAATGGTAAACAGTCTGATAAAATGATAGAGTCTGCGCATGAGTATGCGTGCTTGCCCCTCTACTCCACCACTCCCATACTTCCTGCAGTCTCTCTCTCTCTCTCTCTCTCTCTCTCTCTCTCTCTCTCTCTCTCTCTCTCTCTCTCTCTCTCTCTCTCTCTCTCTCTCTCTCTCTCTCTCTCCCTCCTTCCTCTCCCTCACTGTGTGTGTGACTCTCTCTCTCCCTCTGTCTGTCTGCCTGTCTGTCTGTCTCTCACACACACACACTCTCTCTCTCTCTCTCTCTCTCTCTCTCTCTCTCTCTCTCTCTCTCTCTCTCTCTCTCTCCTCTCTCTCTCACACACACACACACACACACACACACACACACACACACACACACACGTACGTTTTGTGACACATTTTTCTTGTTTTTTGGCCTTTCCATTGCCGTTGCCACCCTTTACAACGTATTTTCCAATGTCCTATCACTTTTTGTTTGTTTATTTGTTTGTTCTTAACACGATCGAGACATAAATCACTTCACACGTACAGTCTCTATTATTTTTATATAGTTTAGAGCTAACCTACAGGTGAAAAAATCGTCCCGAACTCTTTTAGATAAATGAGCGAGTTTTCTGCCAATGATTGAGACTCTAATAGTAGAGATTGCTGTTTTTTGTAGAAAATCATTGTATTTCCCACGCAGCAACTCCATCTCAGACTAAGTACGAACTCTCGTTGCCATGGACTCTTCCTCACCGAGAGTCATTGCGCATGGCAGCAGGCTTGCGAGTCCGCTTGTGCTTGCGGACCTTGGCTCCCGTGGTGAGGCTGGCGCCGTCATGGATGACGTCATCACTATCAGACCCCGTGCCTGGGAGGTTGACATAGGCCTGGCCAGGGCCGAGGCCTTTCATCCGGGTCATTGCGGTCTCCATCCTGCCGGGTGGGAATCACAACTGCTGGCCTATACCTGGAACAAGCAGAGCGAACGCACGATATCAATGGTGTGGATGCATTACTCTACGGATGGATGGATGGGTCTATTGATGAAGAGATTGATGGATGGAGGGAGGGAGGGATAGACATATCAAGGGGTGAGTGGATAGAAGAATAGTAGCTTGCGGATGGATGAATATATGCATGCATGGAGGAACCGATAGGTGGGTGGATGGATTGACGGAAGGATGGATGGAAGATCGGATGAATGGATGGATGCATGCATGCATGAATGGAGAAGTTGATTGATGGGTGGATGGATAGAGAGATGGATGGAAGATTGGATGGATGGATGCATGCATGCATGAATGGAGAAGTTGATTGATGGATGGATGGATAGAGAGATGGATGGAAGATTGGATGGATGGGTGAATGCATGCATGGAGAAGTTAATTGATGAATGGATCTACAGAAGGATGGATGGGAGATTGGATGAATGGGTGGATGCATGCTTGCATGCAGGCACGGAGAAGTTGATTGATTGATGGATGGATGGATGGATAGAGGGATGGATGGACAGAGGGATGGATGGATGAGTGGATGCATGTATTCATGGACCTATCGATGGATAGTACGATGCGTGGATGGATGAATGGATCAAGCATCAAGGGATGAATGTTTATCATGACGTTCTACCCTTTTCGTTATTTTTCACCATTCCCCACATGACTGAGGTACTTTAATGACTCTAGATGACTTAAATCGTGCACTCTCTAGCAAGCACTCGTCACACCGCCCCTAGTCTGTCATATATGATGGTTGTTAGATGGCAATTTTTGTTTGTAATTTTTTATGAGGTTCACAAAACGTACGTGTTGATCGCATCAGCAGAGAAGTACATGCATGGATGACACACGGTCACTGCCGTGGAAGGCTTGCAACGGAAATGCGAGGTTGAAACATCAATATCACAGAGAAGCGATCTCAAAATGTCAAAGGGAATC
>JAWQFJ010001398.1:140047-145047 GCA_034096865.1 Theodoxus fluviatilis
CTGCCTACCTGCCCACCTTCCTCTCTGACCGTAGCCAGCCAAACTGCCTGCTAACACGTTTGCTAGCTACCCAAATGCCTGCCTGCCTCGTCACTTCTGTCTTGCCTTCCTGCAGATCTTTCTGCCTGTTGTGCTGCCTCGATACTTCTGCCTTGATATATGGCTGCCTGTTTTGCTGCCTCGATACTTCTGCCTTGATATATGGCTGCCTGTTTTGCTGCCTCGATACTTCTGCCTTGATATATGGCTGCCTGCTTCGCTGTCTGCCCGTCTGCCTGCCACGGTACAAGACTGCTGATCAATTGCGTCGCGCCCAGTGGCGTGCTACGAGTAGCTTTTGAAAGTTTCATGACTCCCGGGTGCCAAAGCATCCTCATTAGCCACTCTTTCTCAGGTGAGCCCAAGGTTCCCTCGCGATTCAATCGCTCTAAGCTATTTTCTGGCATAAAATCTGCTGTTCCTGTAAATGAGTAATGGATTGGGCGGAACAGTATTTATAAAAATGTTATGAATGTCACATGATTCGGGCCTGCTTGTATTTGACCCAGTACGTCCCTCTGGGCATTAATGATGGCATGACGCCTTGTTCTGAAGAGTGGCCTCTGACATGAACGGAAATATTTGGGGACGAAAGTTTCGGTGCACTGCTAACCATAAACGGACATTTGCCCCCATGTTCAGCAGTGCGTTGCATATAAGGAAGCCGCTGGTTTTCTGCATGCACTGTTCATGCGTGTCAAGGACGCTAATGGCTACACAACTAATTCCCTCTTCACCGAACCTTCTACTAAACTCTGTCTTTTCCATACGGCGGTGCCCGCCAGAGCCTTTCTAGTCCACGATAGACTTCGCCTGCCGGCGAAAGAGTCTCTACCACAGTTCACATCACGTGAAGGAACTAAACCGTCCGGAATATTCATAAGGAGGTCACACGAGAGGCTTGTGAGATAGCATTCTGCTCCCTGACATACGCCGTTAAAGTAGTTCTAAGACTATTTCGCACAAAACGTATAAAATTACGCTTGTTGAGGCAATGAACAAGCGTTTATTCGATAAAATAAAATGTTTTGGTTGAAATGGAAACAAGTTTTGACAAAGCCCTATGAATGGTTTCTGTATAAAAAAAAGTTGAAAAATAGTATCCAGAACGAGCTATTTTTGGCAATAATGCGGTAATGCAAAGGGTCAAGTCTGTTACGCATTCATTGCGAACTGCGCCAGTCTCTTCTGACTCGGGTTCACAGAATGGTCTGTTACGCATTCATTGCGAACTGCGCCAGAGACTACTGACTCGGGTTCACAGACTGCGCCAGAGCTTGACCCCCTCATCAACTGGAAACCGTGGATGGTTCAGTGAATGGTTGGAAGAGTGGATGAATGAATCAACGAAGAAGGAAAGAAGAAACATGGAGGTATCGAATAAGCACGTTGACTGCAATCCTTCTAATTTTTCCCCACTAATGAGGCCGTTGTTGGACAGGCAGGGGTGCATGACGCTGACTCAGAGCTGATACAAGCAATGTGGGAAAATCGTTGAAGATGCACCCAGCAGCGTCGTTATTCTGCATGGGCTGCAGCTGCCATAATGTGTTAATGATAACTTCAAAGGCAATTTTCTCACCGTTCACGTTTTGACCGCTATGTGTTAGATTTCAGACATCACATCTCTGTGTTCTGAAGTTTGACATCTTTGAAACTTGGCATATTAGGTTCGTATAGCCTGCCTGCTTCATGGGATTACCCATAAACGAATCTGTATATTCCTGTATATATGTTACAAGATCTTGAATATGTCAATAGTGACTCATTTAATGTAACTCCAGATGTGAAATTGTGTTAAAATTAAATGCTCAAAGTAGTTGTCTTTATTTGAGGTTAGGACATGCTACCCTATGTACTATTAATCTGCGCAAAATTAAAAGTTTTAATCATCAACTTCTTTTCTGGTTTAATGTTTCCAAAACTGGCAAAAATGTGTTGTATCGGCAGCCATATTGGAAAGCTAATTAGCGTAATTGGTGCAAACACATCACAAGTAGGCAGCACTTTAAAAGTACAACCTGTTGGGTGAGAAAATTGGACCCCAAAATTGAACTGACAAAAAATTATGGTTACTGGGTGCTACTACCTTAAAACAGCGTCTTCAGTAGTTCTACTTCTGTGCTGTCTGTAAGCAAACTAGTAAGAATCCTGGTGCTTTGAAGTCTAAAGGCGAAGTCTTCTATAGAAGGCAGGCTCTATCGGGGGAACGTATACAACAATCGAACTATTATTTTGTCTGCTGAACTTTTCACTTTGAATGCCATCAGAGAGTCGTACTTGACTTTTATTTGGGTAAGAAATGGTGACAGGTGGTTTTTCTTTACAACAATCACACCACCTGATCTCCTTCCCTGATCAGAAAGTGTAATCGCCGGCGAATGAAACACCATATTATTTTCAAAAACGGCGTTGAGATCGAATGATTCTGCTGTGAACATTTCCAGCAGACAACAGAGATGAAAAGACAGGATGTATTCCTGCAACCTAGTTCACCTATAGTTTTGAGGGAAAACCATATTCAGCACAGATATCAGTAGATGTATTGTCTTTCTCCACCGAGCGCTGACGCGGGCGACTTGCAGCGTCTGGTGCACTGGTTAACTTGTGTCGGGTATTGGCATTCCCGTCATTCTCCTCTTCTTCACGCTGACAGGCTACTTGCCCTGCGAAGACGTCTCCCCCATGCGGACAAGTGTCTCGCGCGCTTGTGATGTGATTCCCGCTTACCGTGGATGTCTCTACGTTGGTGGGATGTCTGCAACCTAGAGCTCTGACTGCGTGCATCACGGACCTCAGTACAACAACAACAACAACAATAATAATTAGTATGTTCTTTAAAGGAAATTATTTTGGGGGAATATCACCCCCGGTCGCCACTGTGCAGCGCCCAGTGACCGATTTTACTTCTGGTAGAAGAAGCAATGTGGGCTCAGCGCCTTGCCCAAGGATGCAACTCTAGGTTTTGTGCAGCTTCCAACACCGCACCCATCAGCCGCAAGCGACTGCAAGCACGAACGTGCTGACCACTGTGCCACAGAGTCCTACAGTACGAGTCAGGTTTGGACTTGGTGTGGTGGCTTCGTCGTTTTTACTGGAGTGCAACCATTCTTGCAGAGTACTCTGTGACTGACGCTTTTGGCCCGAGTTCTGGCGTGCATTCAGGGTTGTAGTGGATGGATGCGTCGCACCACTCTCACCATTAGAGTTCAGAGCAATATGCGATTTGGCTCGTTGAGAGAGAGAGAGAGAGAGAGAGAGAGAGAGAGAGAGAGAGAGAGAGAGAGAGAGAGAGAGAGAGAGAGAGAGAGAGAGAGAGAGGAAGGAGGGAGGGAGAGAGAGAGAGAGAGATAGAGGGAGGGAGAGAGAGAGAGAGAGAGGGGGGGGGGAGGGAGGGAGGGAGAGAGAGAGAGAGAGAGAGAGAGAGAGAGAGAGAGAGAGAGAAGAGAGAGGAGAGAGGAGGGAGGGGGAGGGAGAGAGAGAGAGAGAGGGAGAGAGAGAGAGAGAGAGAGAGAGAGAGGGGGGAGGGAGAGAGAGAGAGAGAGAGAGAGAGAGAGAGAGAGAGGGGGGGGGGAGGGGAGGGAGGGAGAGAGAGAGAGAGAGAGAGAGAGAGAGAGAGAGAGAGAGAGAGAGAGAGAGAGAGAGTCGATTGCTTTATTCTGTATTTATTAAAGATGGAATTTTATGCATTTCTGCTTTCTTATGAATAATTGTTCTTGCTAACAATGAATACACAACTCTGGATGATTGGAAATAAAGAGAAAGAGCGCAAACGAACGAACGAACGAATGGTTTATCTCCTGTGATGGAACCAGCCCATGACAACTTAATTACAGGTAGTATAATACGTCATAGCAAAACGGACTTCGACACTTCCAGCGATAAGAATGTTCTAATGTCCCATGCATTCGTCTCCGTCATGAATTTAGAGATGCACTTTCGTCTCAGGTCTTCGTAGGAAGGACACTCAAACAACGAATGTATTTCATTTTCGTCAGCTTCATAGTAGGCTGGACATAAATAGACGTTGTCAGATCGTTCCTTTGCATATCTATATCAGTGAGTGAATAGATTGCTAAATCCCGTCTTAAAATGGACATACACGAATCGACAAACGTTTTGAATAATCTAACGCATACAAGTAACTCTCTGATCCAGTTTGTCTTGAATGATCTGTAAACATCATATCTGCTGCTCACTCCTAGGGAAGTCATACAGACATTCCTGTCTCTATAGAAAGGCGCTTTCTAATTTCTAATGAGAGCGTCTGTTCGTTTTGCACATTCTTGCTGCGCTATACATGTGCAAAACCGTATATTTGCCGTACTTCTTTTATTTTGTCTGCCCAGTTATCGTTATTGCTCGAGCTAAGCATCATTTTGCAGACTTTGAAGGGATATCAAGAATGACTACAATTATACATGAAACATTGTCAAGTTCAAGTTCAATTTAAAGTTTGGGTGCCAGGCCCAAAAGGGCACGGCACAATTTATTCATTACCCTTGGGGGCATATAGAATATTAACAACAAAACAAACTATAACATACATAATTGGAAGAGGAAAAAAAAGAAAAAGAGAGAGAAAAAAACCACCCCCAAACAAACAAACACACACACACACACGGAAAAAACGAAATATATAATGAGGAAGAATTGCATATGGAGGAAAAAATACAACTCAATACACGCAGCATTTGCATTGAAATTGAGGTTATTCAGTTAATTGTTTTACAAATAGTATTTAGGAATTCAACTAGTTTTGACAGTACCTTCTTTCTGCTACCAAAGAGTTGCTTAAATTTTATGCTATTTGCTCTTCTACAAAAGTAAGCTGACAAAAATTTACATCGCTCATTTTTGAAAAAATCACAAACAAACACATAGTGGTATTCATCCCCAATGTCGCCGGAAGCACATTTTGTACAAAGGCGTTCCGATCTTTGCACATTTAGATAACGATT
>JAWQFJ010001398.1:155047-225047 GCA_034096865.1 Theodoxus fluviatilis
ACGGCGGGCAACGCCCCGACCTGCCAGTCTCAAGCACATTTTGAACGAGTAGTATTATTAAATCGAGACGCTGCGGTGAAACTGCCCTGACGGTGAGGTGAGGTAGACGAGTCCATATTTGCTCGTGTGTGGATCCTTTGGGATGCCCCACATCCATCCGTGCCAGGCCCCAGAAATCACTGTTACCTAGCAAGCTCGCGACGTTTGCAGAAGTACAGGGCCAACACCCCCCCACCCCCCTCCCCCGTGTGGATCGTGTCACCATTTAGAGTCTGACGTGTGTGAAACCATGAGTGTAGACGGTCCCTCTCCATCGCAGTCTAGATACATTCCAACAGAAACAGGACTTGGAACGTTTTTTCCGAGCCCTTCGACTCCGAGCACACTTTGGATCCGACACTCCACAGCGGAGTGACGACCCTTTTCAACGTTTTGAGAAACGCTCATCCACGTGGACCCCACGCCCAGGTACTCACTCCAGCCTGGATTTCTACATCAATCACTGCCGGTCTCAGATCTCCCAGCTACAACCCAAACCCCTACGAGTCTCCAACATATCGCCACGAGAAGCCATGGCCCTCCGTGCACTCTCCAAACGACGAGACATCGTTATCAAACCAGCGGACAAGGGAGGAAACACCGTCGTCTGGCGACGCGATCTGTACCTCCGCGAAGCTCGCACCCAACTAACAAACAACTCGCATTATGAATCTATACCAAACAACCCACTTCAGGATCATCAAAAACGCGTCGTGAGCACCATCCATGACCTTGTACAGTCCTCTTCTCTCCCACCTACCGCCACTGTGCTCGGAGTATCTGAACCACGCACTCCCCGTTTCTACCTCCTACCGAAAATTCACAAGACAAACAACCCTGGCAGACCCATCGTTTCCGCCTGCTCTTGCCCCACGGAACACATCTCGTCGTACTTGGACACTATCTTCCTTCCCCTTGTCCAGTCTCTACCCTCATATTTGAAAGACACCAACCATGCCCTCAAAACTTTCAAAGACTTCAGTTTCCCTGCAGACAATAGCTCGAGAAGGCTCTTCACAATGGATGTCACCTCATTGTACACCAACATCCCCCACGCGGATGGACTCCAGGCCCTCAAGCATTTCCTTGACCGTAGACCCTCCACATCTCCCTCCACTGCAACGTTGACGAGGCTAGCAGAGTTGGTCCTCAAACTCAACTCCTTCACATTCAACGACAGCTACTTCAACCAGATCAGTGGAGTTGCCATGGGTACCAAGATGGGGCCAAATTATGCCTGCCTTTTCATGGGCTGGCTGGAAGAACAGATCTTCAAGCAGTACACGGGACCCTTACCAGAACTATACAGAAGATACATCGACGACTGCGTGGGAGCGACTTCACTTTCACCAGAAGATTTAGCAAGATTCATATCTTTTGCGTCGAACTTCCACCCCAACATCAAGTTCACGCACAACATCTCAATAAACTCTCTCCCATTCCTGGACATCAACATCTCTATCACCGGCGAAACCCTCAGCACGTCCGTCCATTTCAAACCATCTGACTCCCACCCTTACTTACTATACACCTCCTCCCACCCCAAACCTTGCAAAGATGCCATTCCCTTCTCTCAGTTCCTCCGCCTCCAACGTCTCTGTACAGACCCCCAAGACTTTGAAGAACAATGCAACCTACTCTGTGAATTCTTCAAACGAAGAGGCTACCCCCAGTCCCTACTCGACCGCGCCCTAGCCAAGACACAACAAAGGAATGGACAACAACTCCGGACCGGGCAGCCCCAGGCCGACCAGTCAGAACGGGTCAAGCTTGTTCTGACCTACCACCCCCATAACCACCCAGTCCGCGGAATACTTCTCTCCAACTTCTGCCTCCTTCAAGGCTCGGAGGAAACAAAGGAGCTCTTCCAACGCCCTCCCCTCACCTGCTACCGGAGAGACAGAAGCCTGAGGGATACTTTAGTCCACAGCGCTCTGCTTCCAGCCACACCAAGCCAGTGGACGGGTACCAAACCTTGCCCCGATCGCCGCTGCAAAACGAGAGATGTGACCTTGTGCACGGACCAGATTCGGGGACCTAGGAAAACCATCCATATACAAGAGGGCTTCACTTGCGCATCCAACAATGTTGTTTATGCAATCGTATGCCAACGATGCGGAGCCATCTACATAGGCGAGACAGGACAAGCCCTCCATGCCCGGTTTCGTGGACACAGAAGCGACATCTCCAACGCCAGGACTGACCGTCCAGTGCCCCTCCACTTCCTCAGTGGCGACCACAGCCCCACGGACCTGAGGGTTACCATCGTCAGGCGGTTCCAGTCCAGTGCCCATCGAAAAGCTTTCGAACAGCGCCTGATCTTCGAGATGGGCACACTGGAGCCGCAAGGAATGAACCGTGAGCTCAGCTTCCTGGGGCATTGAACCATCCCGCCTGCCCCGCCCCCTCACTGCTCCAAGCCACTGTGACGTCACTGGGTGCACCCGGACGCCGGGGATTTTCCCCCCACCCCGCCACCACCTCCCGCCACCACCCCATCTCCGTGCTGCATGTGGAACGTGGCTACAATGAGGAGTACTCACCTCCTTACCTCCCTCACTCACTCGACAGGATGAACCCGGAGGGGTAGCACCTTTCCTCGTACTGGTCCCCACGGGTTCATACACCATGTAAATATTATCTTCCTTTTGTATTATTTCTTTTTTCTCTTCTTCGTACATATGAGTACTATTATTATCTTGTCTCCTGCTTTTGGTTTATTTTTGGTTTAAATTAATTTCGTTTTTCGTGTCTCGGAAGGCTTTTAGCCGTGGGCCAACACCTTTTGTGCATGTGTGTACATGTATTATAATTTTGATTTATTTATTTCGATATTGTTTCATTAAATTATTTAATTCACAGGGTTTTCCCTTGTCCTTTCTTTTGAGGTGTGTACATATATATGCCATGAGTGTAGAGAAACGTATACAGTTACGGAGATCCTGGAAACCGCAACCATCATACACGGCAATTCCGGATAGGTACTTTTTGCAAAACTCCGAACTCCGATTTACCATTCTCGACCCTGTGAGACTTCACAGAAGACATTCCCTGTCATTTGTCCAGCGAGTTCCAATTAAGCTTTCGAGGGTTTGATGTACAACACAACAGCACAACGATCTGACGTCCTCAGTTGCAAGAGCATCAAATTCTCCTCGGAATATTCCCTAGACTAGTGCGAAAGGCGTGCTGATCGAGTCCATCAAGTTCTTATGCATATTTAACTGCCGCAGCTGCAACGTTGCGTTCTGCAGGGACATTCTAGTACGCCAGAGATGTATCTGTGGTATTCACCAAAACGTCCAGTTGTAGCATGTGCTGTGCACGTAGTTTCCGCCACCCTGGTGGCTCCGAGCACTGTGTCTGCCAATTTTCAACTTTCGTCAGTGGGAACAGAACAGATGCATGCTGCATGCCTTACCTGAGAGCTGCTTGCCCGACTGATGCCCCGTGCTGTTCACGAGTGCAGGTTGCCGCACGGTATAACTTTGCAACGTGTCTGTTGTGTTCTGGAGCACCACTTTCTACTTTGCAGTTGTGTGTGCATTTCAGTGAGCGAGCTCCTTACTGTTCGTGAACGATTCCTGTCATTTGTTCAATATGTACGCCAACAGTAAGCAGCAATGTATCGCCAATACGTTTTAGGTTTGCGTCCAATTCTCCCTGAGTGCGATTATCTGTATCCTCATCTGTGTGCTCTGTTCTGAAATGACATGCAATTAGGAAAGCAACCTGCTTACTGATTCGAGGCAAGGTGATTGAGTTTTCAACCAAGGTGCCATATCATTAAGTGATCCGTGTTGTACAGGTTAATTGAAGGTTTTTCTCTACACGGAATGTTTCATGACTGGAGTGGTAGGTCCCAGTTGTGCATATTTTACTTTTGCAATGACCCACACAAATCTTTGCTGCCGTTATTTGTTAATTTTGTTTTTATACGCAAGCTTTCACCTCCCACCCCACCCCCACCCCACCCCCTTTGTAATAGACCACAGATCCAAACAAATAGGCAAACTCTTGTCGTCTCTCACCCAGCTTTTAATACTTTCCGTCCGTCAGGGCCCGTATCCAGAAAGGCGAGTTATTTTAACCCCGATTTATCTCTAAACTCAGACGATTCCAACTGTCTGTTCCGCTCTCCCTTGGCTGGAAACCAGTATATATAGCAAAGCGCATTCTAGGATCCTCTGACGAGTGTACCCATCTAACCGATCAAGATAACCCGGGGTTAGGGGATAAATCGAGCGTTAAAAAGATAAATCGCCGTTCTGGATACGGGCCCAGATGTATGTTTACATACATGCGGGAACCCAAAACAGAAACGTCGCGCTCTCCTTCTTATCATTCATAACGATGGGCCGCGATTACATCAATAGTGATATTGTCTGACATTTCTCAAGGAAATCTTAGTTTGTTGTTGTTGATGTTTTAAATTTTTCCATCTGTTTAGGCTTTTGGGGGGAGGAAGGTAACCAACTGTCGACTCAACAGTGTCGTAGTCTACGTCAAGATGGAGATGAGGTATATCAGAACGAGGATTCAGATTTTGACCTAAAGTTACAAAAACCATCGTCAGATTCAGATCGAGAAGGATCCAAAGATGACTAAGTGTGTCGTCAACACCCTCGTTCCTTCATTCGAATCTTTAGACAGATCAGATGTTCGCGCTCCCGCAGAGAAGTCACCTGCAAGAGTTCGTCATTCAGCAATCAATCAACTACAGTGAAAAATGCATTAGTGGCTCCACCTGTTGGCAATAGTGCGAGGCGATTGCCTGCTGTGGTTCATCCCTGATCGGGGTGACGAATGCAATTTGCCTTCATTGCTCTTAAAAGTGGAGCATCAAGACGCCTCTTTCTGGGTTTCTTTACAAAGTGATCCAAAAGCAGGCGACACAAGCCAGTCATGACTGCTGGTCAGATCAGATAGCAGTTCCGGCTGGCCGCAAACATAGATTCAGCGACTTTACAAATAGGAACCATGCATCTACAATCAGCAGGGATTTATTCATTCCCTTTGACCAGCTGTGAGACCACGTCTGAATCAACATCGCAACGCAGCTCGTAATGCCTGCTGTTCCTATCAGTTAAAGTGGACGTCGTAGCGAAGAGGTCGAGTTCTTTTTTCACCAACGTATCCCCCAGGCAGCCTGGACCACAGTGATGGCTACAGACGTGTGTGGAGATGCTTGGAAGAGAGGTATGTGGATGCCAGTGTTGGAGACTCCATGTCTCCGTCATTGTGTGCGTGGGCTTCAGCACTCTATACCACGTGCAATTTTTATTATTATTGGTCAGCATGACATAGATGAAATATTGCGCCCACTGTCTCGTCAGCATTCCGGCGGGTTGACTTTCGAAGTGTGCTCCACCACTACAACGCTAGATCATATCAAGAATTGGTGCAGCAAGAATAGATAGACAAAATGGATGGACCAGCTTGCAGCTCAGACCTCAACACTGTTGAGCATGTATTAGATCTCCCAGTACAGTGGTGCATACTTTGATCAAATTTAGCTTTGAATCTGTTAGAGATCATCTTTGGTAGCCAATCTCTGATGTGGTATCTGGCATACCAGAATAATGCAGAAGTGATGGGTGTTGAGGCAAGATAGATAGGCCTATAGTTTTCTCTCGTTCAGTGGAGTGTTTTGCCTGTCTGCACCTCAGGCAGTACTGAACCCGCAACCACCCAGTGAACGTTGGAAACTTCTAACCAAAGAGTTATTGAGGTCCTCGACATATTCTGTAGACATTGCCAAAACACCACTGTATAACACCACTATAAGGAGGCATCAGCAAGTGCTTAGGCACAACACAAACACACATGGATGCATTCATGCTCACTGGGTTCATGCATGCATGTACACATCGATGAACATATTTTGTTTATTGCTATTTGTTCATTCAAAGATCCTCACATTTGACAAGCCTTGACAACCAAGATGATGAAGGGAGATGATGGTTGGAGGTTCATGTAGTGTTGCAAGTAAAAATAGCCTTGCTGTGACTAGTGCAGATAAGCACAATGACGGATGACACTGATGCTAACAATGAATGATATTACAATTTACAGTGTTTTCACTTGGCACCAATGTTGTCAATTGTGTCAGTTTTAAACTACAGAGGTAGCCTACATCATACATGTATGTGTTCAAATAAAACTTGAGTTTTGCTAGTTTTCTTTCACCTGTGGTGTTCAAGCTACTTTCACTAGAATACAGTACGTTTTGCTTCTTCAAAGCTTGCAATGATTTTTTTTTCAAGCATACCAGACCAGACTACCTGTTTTCATATTCAGCCTGTTCAAATTTGGCACATCCCCATGTCACAATCCGTTTGAAACTCAGTAAGCTGACAGATTGGGATAACTTTTATGCTGATAATGAATAGGTGTAGATCTATACTTACAAAATACATTCACTACATCTGTACAATTTGTTTCAAGACAGTAATTTCCTCCCATACATATTGCTAAACAGCACTGAGAATGTGTGTGTGCAACTTCTGAGGGGGAAAAAAGCTTGCAGTATATATGCTTATATTGCAGGGTGGTGCATTTGTGTATTATGTGCTAACATATACCTGCATGCATTAGTGTCATGCATTCATATGTTTCAGTGTGCATGCATGCAAGTTTTTCAGCATAATTAAGTATGTTGAGCATGCACAGCATGTGAGCAAGCAGATTTGAGAGACAATGATGATCACCAACGGCATCCAAGCTGAACACTCAACACCCATCTCGATAAGCTATGCTAAGGAGCACCAGACAGCAGATGCAAGAGACAGTTGATGACATGTGTAGCTAGATTTTGCCTTTTCACAAACTCTTGGCATCTGCGTTTCAGTCTGCCACAGTTGAAAACGTACCTATGCACATATGGGGTGCAGGGGAATGTTGTGTAGAAAGAAAAGCATATAAATTGAAGAACACCATTCAGATTTCACTTCAATCAATAATGAGAAGCAAGGAAGGAGAAAATGCAACAAAGTCAGATCATCTCACTCCTCTCTTCCGCTTTCTCCACTGGTTGCCCATTAGTGCTAGAGTCCAATACAAGATTGCCTGTCTTTGCTACTATTACTTCGCTGAATGAATCCCTTCCTCAATATCTCTCTAAACCTATGTGCACCTACACACTCACTAGACAGCTACGCAGCGCTCTTCTGCAGACACAAGAATCCTCAGGTTCCCGGAGGACCCTCCAGTTAAAACAAAATTTGGTGAATGCTCTTTCGTTTATCAGGCTCCCTCTATCTGGAATGACCTCCCTGCCTCTGTTCGTCACTCTACTTCTCCCTCGACCTTTCGCTCTGCTCTCAAAACTCACCTCTTCTTGAAATCTTTCCCTGATCCTGTCTAAGTTTCTTCATCTTCCTCCCCTCACTGTTCTCTTTGTACTAGCTTGCCTAAGCCCCCTACCCCCCTCCTGTCCCTTCTCCCCCTCTCCTCAGTTTCATGATTTAGCGGTGACGCTGTACATCAGTTTGTCGAATGTCTGAAGTGAATGTCTGACTCTTAATCTTATGTTATTAAGTTTATTAAGTTGTGCTTGAGGTGATTGACTGTTATTGTATATATTGTAATGGTTGTGTATGTATGCGTCTTGAGCATGTCTTAACTCATTGGTAAGGCGCTTTATAAATCCACACATTATTATTATTATTATTATAAAAAACAGAAGGATGTTACTTTTCTGATCAGAACATATGGCATGATCTACAGAGTTATCTCCCTTTGTCTGCACAGCATGTGCAAACTTACAAGCACCATTACATGAGTCAATGAGTCTACCATGATATGACTAGGGTGAAAAGAAACACTGTACACATTGTCATTATCATCAATGAGGGGTAAGGGCAAATGAATCCACTAAATATCAAAGCTGCAATTTACATACCATTTTTATTTCACAAGCAATCACTAATTCTACTAAAATACAAAATACAGAGTCACATCTAAGCTTAGTGGAAAACAGTCCAAGAAGTATGCTGTGATTTCTCCTGAAATATTGAAGAACACATAAGTAAGGATCACATGTGTTCAGCAAATGTAAAAATATGCTCTATGATAAAGCTTCTATATGTTGACATGTTTGAGATTCTTCATTCCAATCATTTTCTTGCCAGAATGCAGTTTTTGAGAAAAAAAATACTGCACTTGATACACATTAACTCTGCTATTCATCAGCTGCCATCATTACATAATGTCCTCGAAAATGTATGGTGAGACATGAGATTGTAGTCTTAGTTTGGTTATAACAACTAATGTAATACTCTGGGAGAATTCCATTGTTTTCTCTTAAATCTGACAGAAACACATTTGCTGCTAAAATCACATTATGTATGCTCCTCATCCACAGACTGATCAGCTCAGCTTCATCTTGAATGAATGGCCTGATGCTTCCACTGTGTCCAAAACCAGATCTATTTGGGTGTATAAACTCTTTAGCTCAGAAATGCAGAATCAGCAATACATGCACCACAAGGTAGGTTTTCTGTAACTCATGGCATCTTTCCTGCAAGTATGTTATAAATTGACATAAGGCCCAAATATGATGGCTTATGTGAAATAGTTTGTGGTATATAAGACATTTAATGAGTAATAATGATTATAGCATTAATAAAGGCACATTTTGATTCTGCATACTCTCCATGGAGAAACTCCTCCCCCAAAAAACCAAAACAACAACAACCATAATAATAATAATAATAATAATAATAATAATAATAATAATAATAATAATAATAATAATAATAAAGAAATAAAAAAAATAAAAAAAATCATTCAAGGAAGGAAGGGTGACCAGCTATGCATCTAACACCACCCCAGTCTCATACCAAAATGTGTAATTATTGATGCCTGCCAAACATATTTTATATCTCATCTTACAGATTTCTATTGAAAGTTGAGGTCATGAAAGGATAACAACATCAAAAGCAATGCACATTTCAGCTCCTTGATGGAGCCTGATAACTGCACCACAGGTATTCGTCAATGCACTCTTATCTAGCTAGAGAGTTGTGACCTATGGCAACGACTGAGGCAGTCAAGGGGAAAGTAGTAGGGCTGTTACAATGGTCACCTCAGCATAGAGCTCAACATTCTCAGAGTCAGTTCCAGTTCATGTTCTACACACCATTAAGATCACCTCAAAAGAGTGCCACACATCTTTAAGGTTAACTCACACATTGTGCTGCAAAAAATATCAAATTCCACTTCACTTCATATATTCTATACAATTATACTGTCCATCACAACTGTTATGCACAACCTTGCCACTTGGCTTTCAAGATCACTACTGGTATGCATGCTACACAGCAGTGGAGGTGACCTCCAACACTTTGTCAATGATTGCTATGGCGTCCTGCTGGAAGTCGGAGATGATCTTGGTCAGGCAGTAGTAGGCAGTGCCAAAGGCCACACCACCATTGACCACACTGCCCAGCACAGGGATGAGCTTGACTGCCTCCCTGGCCCCCCGCTTGGCAAGCGCCCCTGCCCCCTCACTGCGAAGCAGACCCATCAGCAAGGAGTGGATGCTCTGGCGAGACAGCACCACTCCTGAGGAGCTCTTCAGGCACTCAATGAAGACATCCACTTTGGTGTGAGTGCGCTTTGAGAGGTGCTGCAAGGAGGCCTCATCTATGCCAAATGCCCTCAGGTAGAAGTCAACCTGCAGAAAGCAAAAGGCCATACCCTAGTTGTGCATTTACTTCTGTTGGGCTATAGGATCCAATCTTTACAAGTTTGTCAAGCCCCCTCCCCCCTCTCTTTCCTCCCCCTCTCTCTCTCTCTCTCTCTCTCTCTCTCTCTCTCTCTCTCTCTCTCTCTCTCTCTCTCTCTCTCTCTCTCTCTCTCTCTCTCTCTCTCTCTCTCTCCCTCCTTACCTCTCTCTCAACCCAACCCACCTCTCTTTATAAGGAATATATCATGCAATTAAAAGACACTGGTTTGACTTATAATATTGAGTGAAGTCAGTGAATACAGCCAAGTTCCTATCAGTGTGGTACCAAATGTCAAATAGCAACTATAACTAGAGCCTTATTCTCCCACAGAGAGAGAGAGAGAGAGAGAGAGAGAGAGAGAGAGAGAGAGAGAGAGAGAGAGAGAGAGAGAGAGAGAGAGAGAGAGAGAGAGAGAGAGAGAATGCTAGGTTTTAAAATTTAGAAGATTCAGTGGATTGGTCATTATGTCTGAATGCATTTTTTCAGTTCTAGATGAAAGCACTCATTAGTCAGTTGTATGAAGGAAATATACTATTCCTAAACCCTAATGTGAGTCAGAAAAGGTTTTGTTTAAGATTGTAAATGATACATTCCAGATAGCCTTTGACCTGCCAAACAAGCACAGTAGAATGCTGATATAAAGAACAAGTCCAGGCAACATATCTTAGTCTTTCTAAAAGTAGTGTTTTATATCCATTGGCCATCATATTTCAATACAAATTGATCTGCCTTTTCCATGAGTATGAGACCTGATGAGGGAAAAACTGGGCTTGACGATTCTTAAATCACAGAAGCAAACATTCTTCTGCGTCTTCTACTTTGGCAGTTCTCATCTTCTTTAGAGAGGGCTGACATGTACATAGCTGTGTCATCAATGACATGATTTTTGCTCAGTCTTTCAGTGTGGTAGACAGGGGCAATAGACCATACAATACTTCCTGCAAATGTCAGTTTTTGACACATCTCCATTGACAACCTAGTGCAGGACTTTTAGCTTGAAGTCAAGTGAAAAGGCAGATCTCTTTTTTGATGACATAATATCTAACTCTAGGGCTAGACTTGAACAGTCAGTCCAAACAACAGCATTCATTCACAGTGGTACAAAACAGTTCAAGAGCAGCCATAGGTCAGAGTGGAAATTCTTTCACATAGAGTACCTCTGATATTTGCTTCATACTTTGGATTTGTATGCTGGGCAGCTAGGGCTAGGCATACGTTTAGTTATTTCGGTCTGACACTTACAAGAGTTTGTTACATCTGCCAGTTTGTTATCTTCAGTTTACTCCAAGCATGAATGATTTGCAGAGTGAAAGGAAAAAAAAGAAGAAGCAGCAAATGAAAGTGTTTGGTATTTCTAATAATTCATTTCAAGGGTGTTTTAAAATTATAAATAAGTGTATTCTAGTGTACAGCATTTACTACAGATGGTCAAGTCACAAAGTATTCATTGCAGAGCTTGTTATTTTTCAAAATCATAAAGAACATTGCAGAGTTGAAGGCCAAATGTAGTGACTTTCTACAAAGACTTATCAACCTTAAGGTCTCAAATCACTTCAGACCGAGTCTCCCTGCTATTTGGGCTACTTGATTTATATAATAACACTGTAGGCTTGTTCAGGAGTACGAAGCACTGCATGAGCGCTTCATGTTGGCAATTGAGCGCTCTTTGCCTCTCTTGAACACCTACAGATTTAGTGCAGCGCTTCACTTGTTAGAAGGGAGGTAAATCTTCTGCGCCGCATGTTGTGTTGCAAGACGCTAAGAAAGTGTTTTCTTTGCCACAGACATCGTTTATAATGCACGTGTAGATGTATTCTGCATGAATAAAGTCCACTACTGTGTCATTTTTACTTGCCATTACTTGCGCATACAGAGCGCTTGGGGCCAATAAAGCCCATTCCAGTCCCAAAATGATGTTTCTGAGGGTTATTTTTATGAATCGACAGCCAGTGCGGGATCGAAGATGCCATTTTGAAAATCGTGTGAATCACCTTGGATGCGTGCTTTTCTGTGATGCACAGCACTGAGTGAATCACGCCCCAAAATTGTTCAGGAGTGAAACACGTGCAGCGCTTCGCAGCGCTGCGTCTCCTGAACAAGCCTTATGTTTGTCTGATATCAAACAGAGAAACAGACATAATTATAAGTTATAGGATACAGTCAGGTACCAGCAACATCTCTACTCCTTCAAGAATATTTTGATTTTATACTGGCTCATGGCTGCACCTATGTGAATAGCATAGGACACAGTAACAACTCTTATTCTACTTTGGTGACCTCTATTCCATCCACTGCAACCCATTTTCTGCTCTGCACTGGCTGCCACAAGAGACTGGGCAGCCGCATAGACATGTACTTACCTCCTTGACCAGCAACCCCAAATCCAGCAACAGAGAGCCGGCAGTGCCGAGCACTGGGACAGGAATGAGCGCACCTGCTGCTGAGCCCATTCCAGAAAGAGCAGCCATCTTCCACACCCGCTTCTTCAGGGCAACTGCCTTCTCCAGAATGATTTGCTTGGACAGAGGCCCCATTGACAACACCATGGCCTGCCGCTTTTGCTCTGGAAGGTTGATGAGGATGTTCTCCATCAAGCTGTGGTAGTCCCACTTCTCTGGTTTATAGTTTGAGATCAGGTAAATATCTCGACATTTCAGCTGGGCAGCTAGAAAATTTTGCATGCAATTTGCTTTCACTGTGCCAAGCATTTCTCCTTCATTGAACTTATTTCCCCTATCCTCCAGATCATTTTCACAGTCTTGATCAACCTTGGTTCTCACAAAGTAGAATCTCTTCCTCAGTTTTTCCAACTCTCTGGCAAGCCACAGATCATTCTGGGTGAACCTGTGTGAGGACAGAATGAGAAAAAAGTCGTAGCCCTTGATGTTCACCAGGCTGCAGTAGTTTTCTCTGGTATACTTCAGGGTACCCAAGCCAGGGAGGTCCCAGAACACAAGCTCCTGGTTGACAGGGTGAGGGTAGGGTGTGGGTGCACTGGTAACATCTTGCATTCCCACAGGAGCACCTCCCTCACTGTCAGCAGACAATCCTCGAATGGTGTTGATGAAGCTGGATTTTCCCACTGTGGACTCCCCAACAAGTGCTACATTGACAGAGACTGTACGCCACTTGTTCAGATTTTGAAGAAGGTAGTCTGAAAGACCCCCCACTCCCTCCTCAGTCACTGCTGCTCTTGCTTCCTCTACCTCCTCCTTGGTGAAGAGCTCAAAGGCCTCCAGGTCCTCTGTTTCCATAGCTGTGTCTGCAGATGTTCTTCTCTGGAAGACAGCAGCTGCGGTGCTGGAGAATGACCGCCCTAGAGACATGCCTGACCCCATTGACAAAGCTGCAATGAAAATATACACAGAAGAGTGAGAAAATATAAATTTATACATGGAAGTACATACACTTTGAGACAGACTGGACAAGACAAGACAAGATAGACAGATGGATGGATGGACAGATGGATGGACAGACAGACAGATCTATACGTAAAAGAAGGACCATAGAATCACGAATACTAAATAAAAATGTTAGATAAATGGATGTACTTTACTTATCCCACATGGTAGGCAATTTTAAAATTACATTTATCCTCAATAAATACATTCAAGTACATGCACCATGCAATACAGGTTCTGCATGCAAGAAGCGGAGGGCACAGAAGCTCCGACTGCAATGTGGGCATTTTGTTGAGAGGAAAGCAGCTTGAAATAGGTGCACAGGAAATGCATGAGGCCTAACAGTAACAACATGTTGCACTGAGTATTATGGCCTATTAGCCTTTTTTGGCTATGTAAGGATTAAGAAAGAAAATCTATAGAATAGTTTTAAATATTAGCGCAAATCATGATGTTCCTATTTATTCGCCTCTTACTAAATAATGCATTCTGAGCCCCAACCCACAGGGGGATCACATGGGGGAAAGTAAGGGTTTGAATCCTATGGGGCAATAAGTCCTTGCATGGAAAAAAGAGCATTAATTTGGTTTTATTGTTGTCAAATTAAGCTCAAGCAATCAGAGTGAATTTCTTATGTGACAGATATGTAAGAAGTTGATCCAGTCAGAAGTTAGGTCAGCTCTAGTGCTAGTTTTTGTGACATCACTCCTGTGCTGCCACTGTGGTCCTTAGACCTCACTCACATCTCATTTTGCTGTGCTTCATGATCAACTGTGGAACACCAGAACACAACAATTGTGCTGTCCTACACCATCAAGCCCAGTGGCCATGCACTCATTTGGAGATCTATATTTCCTTTTATACTCTCTGTGCTATGTACTGTTTTGGTGGGGAAATACTTTGCAAGGAATTGCAGGGGAAAACCCAAGAAAGAAAAAGAGAGAGAGAGAGAGAGAGAGAGAGAGAGAGAGAGAGAGAGAGAGAGAGAGAGAGAGAGAGAGAGAGAGAGAAAGTGAAGGAGAGAAAGAAAAAAAGAAAAAACCCAACCCCATCCCACCCCCCTTTCCCCCAAAAAAACACAAAACACACACACACACACACACACACACACACACACACAACACACACACACACACACACACACACACACACACACACACACACACACACACACACACACACACACACACACACACACACACACACACACACACACAATTTACCAAAGTTTGCTTATAAGTTTTTAGTGTATTTAAGTATTCTGAGATAAAACAAACTGACCTGTTATTATCAGTGGTATTAGTCTGGATTTAGAAAGGTACAGCCCATTGGAGTCAATCAAACTGTGGTGAGGCTCAATGCATCGTAACATTTTGTTAAAATTTTTTTTAATAAAAATTCAAACAGCAGCAAGAAAGAATGTGACTGGTATACTCATATAGTGATAAAACACACATACATCCTTATAAATAATACTAATAGGATGTCTTAATTTTTTTCTGTTCTGTATATTCATCCATAAATATTCAGTAAAATGATCTGGTGCCTCATGCCATTCAGTTTTCTTCATCAGATGTCGTTGCACTCCATCAAGAGTATGTAAATCACTCTCTACAAAACATAGACGCAAATCAAACACACGCACACACACACACACACACACAAACACACACACAGAGGAACGAAAGAAAAAAGAAGACACAAATCAGAGAAAAAAAATAAAAATAACTTGTTAGTTTTTCCTGCACCCTCAAAAAGTGGAAGTAGAAGTGTGATTTTGCAATGGTCTGGGGTGTTTTTTGGTGTTTTTTCATCAATGGGTCCAAGAAACAGTACGACTCAAAACTTTGGGGCAAAAAGTTTTGGGGCGTTAGGAAAAAAAATCTTTGTTACTGTTGCAGTGGCATGGCAAGCAAAAAAAAAAAAGGGGGGGGGGGGGAGGGGGAGGTTGCTACTTTTTTTTCCACTGAAGAGGCCTGAATGAACCCCTTTTTTTTCTTCTTTCTTTTCGTGAGATTGGTTTTTTAAACATAAGCAGTGGATTCCCTGAGTGCTCATAGGGCAGAGTGTATGTGTGTGTGTGTGTGTGTGTGAGTGTGTGTGTGTGTATTTGCAAGCATTTAAACGTTTTCTTCAGAACAGGTGATTAAACGACATGAACATGTTGTATCCCTGCTGTGCTAAATCATGTAAATGACCCCATTATGTACTTCCACATGCACAAAATTGCTTTGCTTGAGCTATGACTGGTTTTTTGCTGGTTGGTCACATTTTCATATGGGTGTGATACATGGATGAATGGATGGAGTGTTATGGCCTATCAGCCTTCATAGGCTATGTAAGACCCCTGAGCACAAAATTCACTAGAATATCTTAGAATAAGAGTAAATCAAGTAAAAATGTCCCTGGTTATTCGCTTTATAGGAATCACATTTTCTAACGTGCCAAGCACATGTGGCATTCTTCTGGTTTGTTCATATTCATTCAGTCTCTGATGAATATAGGCCCTAGATCCCACTCTCAGAAATGATTTTTTTCATTAAAAATACAAAAATTTACCACTGTACTTACGCATCACATGAACTTGATGATGCAGACGTCACCACTGCAGTATTTTCCGTGGGAAAATCACACCCTCTAAATTGCGCTTTCATTTTTCCTTTGACAAAAGCAACCAACTGACCACGAGACTGAATGCTGAAGATCAATTCTACAAAAATGTTGTTATTGGTATCGATGGCACACAGCCTGATTGATACTGTCGCTGCAGTACGGCCTGCGTTCTTTTATTATTTATTATTTGATTATTTTATCATCAAACCGTTCTCAGGAGAGTTATATTTTTGGAAGAGGTTCCGTAGCCGTACGGCCTCGTACGGTTACCCAGCTGCGTGGTTGGATATAATTATATATATCAATAATGGGTGAAGCTTTATATTCTAACTCCATCCCACGTTTGACTCTCAACGGGTGGTCCCTACGGCTACGCCCTAACTCCAGGGCCCGACGCTGATGTTGGACACAAACGTGACAAAAAGTAATGCGTCCGGGTTTAGGTGAAACTCCCCGGACAGGCAAAGATTATAAGTCAGTCAGGCGGGGTGCGTGCCGCACGGCGACGGAGCCACTTCGTATATTATATTTTTAGCGCACAGTCATACTCAATTTGCACCAAGTTATTTGAGACTTGAAATACAAAGCATTCACGGAAAATATTCTGATCTTTCCATAAAGTGTTGACTTTCCCGTGTTTTCTTCTCTCCAATAGGACAACTACGTACGAAGAAGGTAAAGTAATGAGCAATTAAAATACAAATTCCAATCGCTGAACCGCAAACCGCGTAAACATCTCGCTGTCTGCTCCCACTACGGCACTAGAACTTGAGAAGAAGTAGAACATCGAACAGCATCATTGTGACCTTTCGGCAATAGTTTCAAACTGAGAATACGTACTTTAACTTCAAGACAGAAGCCGAAGAAGATGCCCCTCTTCACTTAGATGCGTACTCCATCTCCTGTCCTGATCTTGATAGGGGTGGCTTTGATAAGTATCACAGCCACATTTTGGTGATCTCTGCAAAGATCCCTGGTCCGTGGTGGTTAAAACTCATAGTCGTTGTGAAGAGTTCAGCTATCAGAGTTGTTTCCCTTGATCGAGGGATTGGATGTTAACGAGGAGTTTTGAGACAACGAAAAAATGTGTCAGCAATTGCACAGATGGACAGAAGATTATATATTGAGTTCAGTTTAGTCAAAGCTTCACGGCTACACGTAATCGAAATCCAATAGAAAAGCATATGCACTATCAAAGCTCGACATCCTTCGGCTTCGGTTGAAGACTCCAGTGGATAGATACCCATGCACCCAGCAGTTAGCTGACAGAGCACAACGGTCGAGCATCCCAGCAACAACAACACTGGGACCTAGGAAGCAATGCTGGTTCTTGCCTAGAGTGGATCGACACTGGTGGGATGGAATGCTCACTTTGGCGAGCAGGGGTGGATGCTGGATCTCCCCCATGCTTAAAAGCAGTTGTCCAATCGTTATTTTAAAAAATCGCCACTGCAGTGTTCTTTCCATGTTGCGCTAGACTGTTTGCAGTAAATGTTATGTGAGATGACAGTCATATTTCGGAATGTGTCAGAGGAACTTAAAATAGGCCCGAGACATGTGTCCTCTCTCTCTCTCTCTCTCTTCCTCTCCATCCATCCTCAGGGCCGGACCCAGGGGGGGGGGGGGGGGGTGAGACAAGGGTTCCGGCCCAACCCCCCCCCCCCCCCCCCCCCCCTTAAAAAAAGCATGTACCTTGGTTTGAGTTTTTATTTTAAAATATATTTTTTGTGTGTGTCTCCAAAAACAATGCTGCTCTTACCCCTCAAAACAAGGCCCAGAATGCACCAGATTGCACAGATTTTAACCGTTTCTCAAAAATTTGGGGGGGGGGGGGGGGGGCATGCCCCCAGACCCCCCTAGTTTGCGTGCCTGCTTTGCAGGCGCGCGCTCGTGGCTTCGCCACTTCGCTGATTTGTCCCCCCCCAACCAAAAAGGAACCCCCCCCCCCCCCCAACTCATTTGGTCTGGCCCTGATCCTTCCTTCCATCATTCCATCCATCCATCCATCCATCCTTCCATTCCTACTTCCTTTCTTTTTTTCTTCCTTCATTCCATCCTTCCTCCCCCTATAATTCATTCCTTCATTCATTCATTCATTCCTTCCTTTCATCTTTCTTTCTTTTCCATTTTGTCTTTCCTTCTCTCGTTCGAGTGGCACCGGCTTATGTTGCACACACACACACACACACACACACACACACACCCCACACACACACACTGTATTATGCCATGAACACTTAATTCAGAGCAGGCCAGAGGACGGACCAAAGTGGAAAATGCAAAATACTGAGCTCAGAGACTTTGCACTTAATAAACAAACAAACAAACAAACAAACAAACAACCTACAATATAAAGGACACAATAAAAGAAATAATTCCTAAGTCCACATGCTGATATATGACTATTTCCTGTCTGAATGATACATATTCAAGAAGGAGGAGGTGGAGGAGGGGGAGGAGGAGGAACATCTCATGGACATGTTTTATCACTTGATCATAGTGTAGTCATGGTATCCAGTTTTAAGGTGACAGAGGTCAAAGGATGAAGAATACGTACAGAGTTGGCCCCCTCCCAACGTGCACCTCCACCACCACTCAACACAACACATCAGTTGCAGGTGTGACCATCCTTACTGTCGTAGAATGCAATACACTGTCGTGGCATGGAATCCACCATTCGCTGTACAAGTGTGTGGTGGATAAAGATCCACCACTTAATTCTGTCCAAACATTTAAAAGAGATTATTCAAATTAAAATTCGTGGAGAATGGTTCTAGCTAGTTCTGCCAACGCCCTAAATATCCATAACATACTCAACTGACTTGGCTCTAGGCAGTAAACCATATAATCAACTTTTTATATCTTTTCTTGCTGCACCAGTTTGTTCAATGTTCCAGAGTTGTCATATTGCTGGTGCGTAGTTTGCGAGCTAATCCACCAGTGTGCTGGCTATAGGCAATGGGCGCCGGCATTTCATACAGGCACTGCTGGCCAGTCAGATCTTGCACGCACTATGGAGGTATCTTGGTGTGAGTACCCAAGCCCCACACATCATGACTGAACCACCGCCAGGATTTGTCCTTATACTGACATCTTCGTACATCTATAGCTCTTGAGCATCTCTGCACTGTATTATATATGCCTACATGACCGTCATTGAGGTCGGATGAATGGATGGATGTTTTACGGCCTTTCAGCCTTCGTAGGCTCTGTAAGGCCATTAAGCACGAACATCCCAAGAACAGTTTAGAGTAAACGCAGATCAAGTAACGGTGTCCCTAGTTATTCGCCTCTTACGAATCGCATAGAGAGACGCGGTGGGTCAATTCTTACCCCGAACCCACATTGAGGTCAGGGCTCTACGCCAGTGGCTAGCACACTCAATCGCCATGCGGCTAACAAATGTGGTGTTGTGCAGTACAACTCCTAGAGTTGCATCCTTTGGCAAGGTGCTTAGCCCGCATTGTCTCTCCTAGAGGGAGTAAAGCCGGGTACTGGGCCCTGCGCTGTGGTGACCAACGGTGAGAATCCCCAAAACAAATTATTGTGTATTTGAGTGACCAGGCAGAAGTCGTGATGTTGATTCAGACACGGTCTCCCAGCTGGTCTGCAAGAATCGATCTCTGCTGAATGTGCAGTAGATGGTTCATTATGGCCTAATCGCTGATGCTTACATTCATCGCCAAGCTAATCTGACCGCCTGACGTGACTTGCCTGAAATGCCCATCTCTAGTGTTCAATGGTCTTTCTAGAAGACTCCATGTTGCCAGGGAGCATTCACCGAGTCTCAGTTTGACGGAATGCGACACACCAAGATGTCTTGTAGTATCTCGCACTGGACCCGTCTTGCAGCCATGTCAACGTCTTTCCTTGCGTCTGCTTGCCCAGGTATGATGAAGTATAACACGACTGTTGCAGGATCTTATACAAATTAATCCGAGTAAAATCCGAGACACCCGCACACTTCATCAGCTGGTCGCAAGCAGATGAGTAAGGGAAGGCAGGGAGGTTGGGGTGGGAGGTGGAGGTGGGGGAGGAGAGAAGATGGACAAGGAGGCTGGCTATGTTCCCCACTGTAAAATTGGGCATCCACATGAATAGCTAAAAGTATTGTCAAGGCACCAGGAGTGGATGCGTACTATTCTACAAACATTGAAAGGGATGGGTTTATTAGTGATCTATATCTGGAAATTTAAAGTTTTCCTCTAAGATTTCCACACCAGCACTGTCCGACACCATGTCAAGAGCTACAGCTCCCCTCAAACATTGGTCCATCTGCACCATGTTAGCTGTCCTCCATTATCTTGGGGAGCACAGCCTAGGGAGTATCCTTTTGGGAAGAAGTCCTAGGCATATATGTGCATATTAGTGTGCATGTGTGCACGCATGTTTTTGTATGTGCATGTATGTGTGATATGTATGATAAACATAACAAACAACAACAAAACTTTTAGAAAAAATCTATTTTCTTGTTTACATTATATGATCATGTTTACATCAACAAGTGAAAGATCATTGTCAGGTTTGTATGTTGTTTTTTCTTCTTCAAAATCACACTTGAACTGATCTCCCTGCCACCTCCTCCTCCCTTGAAAGACATCAAGAATGCAGCCAGCCATGACAGGCCTGGACAGGGCACTGGAGGGAGAGACTCCTCTACCCCAGCCACCGCAGTTGGGTATATCCAGCCACCACAGTAGGGGCTGGACACGCAAGCATGCCACACAACTGTCTACCAGATATTACACAGTACTGTTAAGGAAAATATATTAAATTTTTAAAAGTATAAATCAGAACACTTGCACTCTTCCGTCTGATGAAAGCACCCTAGAATCTACTCAAATTGCACTATATAATCACTCCCAGCTATCAAGAGAAAGCGAGAAACATTACAACTGATTGGGTAAGCAAAAGCAAAGCTTTTATGCCATTAGACAGACTGAAGTATTACTCTACTCAAGAAACTCAGTAATTGGAATGCATCTGAGCCAGGAAAAAAGCAACAATTCAATTCAAACTAAAGTGAGCACACGTAATTTTCAGAATCATCTTATCTCATCAGAAGTTCCTGTGTAAGAAAAACTCTTTCTGACAAGTATGATGCTAAAGGAGAGGTGTGCAGAATTTTCTCCTCCGTCTTGTGCGCATTGTTTTCATAATGACAACAGAAGATGATGCTTTGCCAGAAAGCTGAAAAACAAAACAAAATGGAGCAAAAGAGAAATGGTTTCATGTCACTACTTTTTTCCCCAGCTTTGCCCCGCATACATTTAGAAAGTATACACACACACACACACACACACACACACACACACACACAAAATCATCACCGCTTCAAGAAGCCAGCGTGTCCTCATTTTCCTCACTGGGGACCATCTGTTATGAGGATAAAGTCACCTTTTCATTTTAAACACTCTTGCAACAAACCACACCTGTAAACATATTGTAAGGAGATGAGAGAGCACAACAACTCTCATCCAACAAATAAATAGAAGATCTGTGTAGCCAAGCCATTTTCCCATAACCACTCCCAAATTAATCTCCCCTAACCACTGCACTGGCAACATACAACTGATGTGTTTTTACAAATCTTTGACACCTACGGATCAAAATTAATGTGTGACCACAGCTCAATACTGATATTTCAAAAGAAATCCATATATCTGGAAGCCATTTAATCCATTCTTTACTATGGGGGAAAAAGAAGGAACGCAGCGATAGATGACACTTTGATTGAAAATGTTTTGTGGGGCAATGCATGTGTACTACTTCATGGTTTAGCCTACATCCCCAACCTTCCAGCCCCAATTTCAAAGCTCATCATCACATTCAGATGCCAATAATTAAGCCAACTGAAAATAAATTTCCGTCAACTATTGCTCATATAATTCAACACAATACTTCTTTTGTGATTATTGCCATCACAGTCATTTTACATAAACCCTCACCTCTAAGTTGGAAATTTGGAGTTACAGCATCATTTTAGCACAAAAGCAACTTGGAAGCTAGACCATTAGAAGTGCAACAGAATCTGAGCAAGTCAGCTACCCTAGAGCCTGGCATCAACCGTGTTGTGGGATTTACCACAACAACTCACATCACTGCAAAGGTCAAAAGTGATAGAGAATGGGCTATGAGTAGTGAGCTGATTGCACAGACCACATTAATTTTATTGTTTCTAAAATAGTGATGACAAAATGATATAAAGAAAATAACATACAATATTACATTTTCTCATACTTGCCTTGCCGCCTTGCCCCCCCCCCCCCCCCCCCCCCCCCCCCCCCCCCCCCCCCCCCCAAATCACTAACTCATCCAAACAAAAATATAAATGTTCTTTAATCATGCTGCTTACACCTGTTGCTTCCAAATGAGTTTTAACTCAGTCAGCAAAACATGCCACATTCTTGAAACAGAATATTGCATCCCCCACTCTATACACTTTCCGTAACATTAGCTACTCCAAAATATTTCTGGAATTTCAGCCCTCTCTCTGCAAAGATGATCCATGGTATGTAATGCACATGTGCTCCGTTCTTCAGAACACTGGCACCAAGTATTGAAAAAGGGAAAACCCGATGCATAGTAAATCTACATGGTGTGCACTTATTCCCTCTTGAGTCCAAGATTTCAGCATAAGAGGTTTCAAGCAGGAATTTCTTCCCTTTCTTGCTTTCAAACTCTGTCATCACATATATCATATTTACTAGAGCTACCCTACACTTGACAGCCTTGTCCAATAACTCCAATACATTGTAAATGCAGCATTTATCTCAATACATGGGTGGAGATCTGCGGAATACAAGTGACAACAAAATGCTGGTTTCTGTTATGTGGAGGCTCTCCTCTACAAATCATTATGCAGTGAATAGCATTCCATCAATCTCTCTCTCTTTCACTCACACACACGCATGCATGCACACACTCGCTCGCACGCACGCACACACACACACACACACATACACACTCAGTCATGATGCAAAAACAAACTCACACATTCATGCCCAAACACTATGACCATTTTCAGTTTGTACAAAAGATCAACTTGTTGCAAATTTCAAGACCAAACTTTCATCACCTCAGTAAGGTTTTCAGTACGTTAATAATCCCCAAATAAAATAAAATCCTTCAAAAACAGAAATGTTGATGATGGTGTACTAGATGCAAGAAATCTGAGATGCAACGCCTCAGGAAATCATCATCAATCTATGCAAATTACAAACCCAAGCCAACATGTAGATCCTTCTTCACAAATCAAGTGGGCTGATAAACGTTGAATCTCCATGTTCTAATCATACTGACAGAAAAATGCAATTGATACATTAAACAATTAAAACATGCAAGAATAATACAAAAACCCACATAACACAAACCATTCTATCCAGGCTAATGCAGCTAAACATCAAAGGAAAAAAAGACCTCAACCCATAAAGATACCATTCTCACTTCTATAAGTTCATTCTCACTACCTCAATAACACATATGACTAAATGAAATGTAGAGGAAGCTAAAATATATCAAACTTTGCCACAAAATGATAACAACAACCACTCCTCAAAACTTCACCAACAGAGGCAATGCATACACGCTGTACATGCGTACCTAAGAGAAGAGTGAAAATGCAGTTAGCACTGGATCCAAAGCGCAAGACACCGGAGATCACTCAAACCAAGGGCAAAGGCATATCAACTAGACCAAGGGGCATCTGACCTCATTAGAATGTGCATCTGTACAGGGTTCGTACAGGTTTTTAGATACAAAATTCCATGACTTTTCCATGACTTTCCATGAGCCTCAATAACATTTTCCATGACTTAGCGTACTGTGATACATGATCGTTTTAAAGAGAAAAGTGTATGGCGCACGACCAAACTCACGCACAATACACCCGTTGTAAAAAAGTTCTAATTCTTTTTATTATATTTTACAGCAGATTGATTCAAAAACTGACAAATGCAAGTTAACAAACAAATCATGAATGGACATTACTTTCATCTTTTTCAAATCTTTCTTGTTTCGACCGGCGCAGCAGCGCTAGCTGGTACCTTTGAAGCACTCTCAGCATTTTTTGCAGTGTGAACAAAATCATATATTTGTGTTTGACTTCTGCTCTTTTCTTCTTGGTGTTTTTTAGCACGCGCCTGGTGCGCGATACCTTTCATGTGGCTCTTCAAGGCTGCCTCTCCCATGTTGGACACATTAAACTCTTTTTCACAAAATTGGCACTTTGCCATCCCATTCAGTTTCACTCGCATGATCCACTCACTGTATTTTTTGTCTCGTGTCCAAGTGTCTTGAAATCGACATTATCCAGGCATGATGATAATCTCAAAGAAACACTGCACCACAAACAAAATAAGCTCTTTTCACTTTCTCCTCGTTTGAACCAACTGACCCGACCGGCGTGGAAATAAAACCAGGTCACCTAACCAAAGAACCAACCAGGAAGCAGAAGACAAACGAGCCTTCAAAATTAAAAAATGGGATGCAAGGGCATATTTTCCTGTTGTTCGCAGCGTGTAAAAATAGATTGAGAGTATCGCGCGAAGCACAGCCTAGAAACCTTTTTTTTTTTCTTCTTTAAAATTGATTAAATTCCATGACTTTTCATGACTTAAATTGAAATTCCATGATTTTCCATGCCTGGAAATTGAAAAATCTAATTCCATGACTTTCCAGGTTTTCCATGACCTGTACGAACCCTGTCTGCACCACGTCTGAGGAGGGACCATACAGAACAGGTCATAGCTAGACACATGGTGGTTGATGCCATCTCTATCTATTGTTCCAAACTCATGTGACAAGTGTGACATTCATGACAGCAGTGTGACACCCCTCAGTCAAAAAAATTCAATCAATCATAGAACACATTACCTATTAAGATATCAGCACATATGTATCAACTTGCATTTTCCCCCCAAAAAAATCCATAAAAGTTTTGGTTTTCTGGGGGGAAAAAGAGGTTCTGCAAAAATCCAAGACCATATCTCCAGATTAACTGATGATGGTGTTCGGTGAGCTGGAGCAGATTTTGCAATTCCACAGTGCCACCTCCTTGGTACTAACAATTGAGAGTGAGGTAATAAGAATTTAGACCTTAGAAGCCACACTGCATCTGAAACACACACACACACACACACACACACACACACACACACACAAACACACACTGTTCAACTCTCTGTATTCGTGTTTCACACCACTGATGATTTGATTAATTTAAAAAGAACACCTCTCTTGGCTGAGATGAATGGAAAGGTGATGAGAGAAAGAAAACAAAATCTGTCCAAAAGAATTGAATTAAGAATCACAGAAGCATGAATCACAAAGCATTAATTACAATTAATACATTCAAAAGGCTAACTAGGACCTGGTTCAAATTATTGCCCACTGATTAACAAGCAACCCAGTATTTGCTAAAAAAAATAATCATACACAGTGCGATACAAATTCCCAAAATATTCTAATAATCATTACTCCATCAATGAACATATCCCATTACCCCATCCCTCCCCATCCAGTGATTAGTATACAATTTGAAATGAAGCCCAACATTTTACAACTGGGTTTAGCAATGATAATGCAGCAGCAGGAAAGGACAAACTGTTTTATATTAAAATCAGAGAAGACTTCAAAGAATCAAGGAACTATGACTGCAACTGCCACAGGAAACCAGTCAAATGTCAGAGCACATAACAATGGCAGACTGCATCCAGAAAAGTTACCCGCATCCATTGTTTGTGGCATGAGTGTTCAGACACCACGTGCCCTCACAGCTCTTTGAAGACATGCGGTCATTTGTGAGCCTTTCACTAGGGGTGTACAAATGAAAGTTCTGGTCTGCTTAATTAACTGAAAAAGCAACTCAGGGGTAAGTGGAAAAATTAACGCAGTTGCAAGATAAAACCCGGGAAATGAGAGCAGTAGAAAAGAAAAGGGAGCAGTAGAAAATAGAAACCAACATCTCTCACAAACCATACATTTACACACTATCACAAAACAATCAACAGATCTGTAAAAACTTGTCAACCACTTTCAACCGATGCTCAGGAGGTTACTCAGCATAAATACAGATGCATCACAAAGGGGTTCTCCCCCCCCCTCCTTTGTAACCTACAAGGCAACTAAGACACTGGTGCACTAGGCTGAAATTTCATCCCTCAACCCAGAGCCAAAGCTAGACTGGCTGGGTACTTCTGCCCTGCTTGGGAAAGTCATGTCTAGGGCAGGGCGGACTTGGTGCAGACTGGATGGAGGGATTCCAGACTCCACTGCTGGCAGTCAGTGCATCTAGTCTGGGGCACAGCAGCCATTCCACAGCAGCCCTGGCTCTGCATCCCATAACAGCCCTCTCTCTCAGTCCAAGACAACGATGGCAGCTTCTGTGGCAGAGTAAGGGCAGCTGCAACTTTCTCAGCAGCGACAGACCCTCCCAGTATGGCCTGCCAATCAACTTGTCTCATAGGTGGTCAGCAAGGCAGCGTCCACTGGCTCCATGCATGATGGGCAGGTGAAGGACCGCATGAGCCAGTCATCGATGCACTCCCTGTGGTAGGTGTGCATGCAGGGAAGAAACCGCAGCATGTCACCCATCAGGAAGTCCCCCATGCAGATCACACACCTGCAAGTCAAGACAGCAAGCCAAGGCATCAATGAAGTAATAAAGTAATGTTTATGGTTTATCAGCCTTTACAGGTTATTTAAGGTCATTGACTACAAAATAACTTAAGTGGGCAAAGGGGGGAGGGGTGTGTGTGTGTGTGTGTGTGTGTGTGTGTGTGTGTGTGTGTGTGTGTGTGTGTGTGTGTGTGTAAGATCAAGACAAGAAATCAACAGCAAGACAAGACAGCAAAATAGATACTAAAGAAGAAGCTATGAACCTTTTCTTCCATGAGTGGGATGGGCATTATCTTAAGTACCTGGGCAATGAAATACTTCAAGTGATCATTTTATGGTGAAGTGATTTAAAATGATACAAAGGCCCATAAACTAAAAATCCCCAAAGCAAAAAAACCTAGCTGAAATATAATTCAAGGCAAATTCAAAGCCAATTAGTCTTTTTTATCCATTCCAAATACTATTCAGGTTATACATTTTTCAAAAGCTTTATTCAACTTCAAGTCTTATTCACTTCTTATCATTTACACATGCATATATATATGACTGTGCAATACATATATATATATATATATATATATATATATATATATATATATATAAAATTATATATGCATGCATGACTGTGCAACACATCCATACATATAACTTTTCCAGCTCATAACTAAACACCCCCAAAATCACAAGTCTCTGCACTGAAAAGGAAAGGAGCACTGGCCAGGTGAAAAGAGGATGCAAAGAAAGAGATGCAAGTGAGGTCTCACAGGGCTGCTGGGTCTGGATGGAAGGCTTTCCCTGTTAGTCAAAGAGAGTTGGTTCTCCCTGACACACTTACACACACTGTCAGGAGGGCAATGTCCCATGAAGGATAGGTGCAGGGAATGTTAGTGTGGAAAAAAACCACCCTAAGTATTATCAATACATAGGGTACCAGTTGAAGCCAAAATAATAAGGCAATAAACACCAAAAAGTTAAGGCTATAGTAACCCATCCGACCCTATTTTTTCCTGCTGACCACAATCATTTTATTTAAATATCTTGCAAACAAACAAACAAATAATGACAAGAAGGTAAACAAATAACTGCATGCTGTCCTACCTTCCCTGCCCAACAAGCACTCAGGGAATCCACTTTTTACATTTGTTAAAAGCATTTTTGAGAAATTTGATTTATTTTTAATCTGGCCTCTTCTAAATCAAAATTTAAATTGTTGTTAAAGTTCAGGATGACCTACCAATCCTTTCTATTTCCATATTACTGTAACCACAACTATTTTTCTGTTTTAGCCAAATAAGTGTCATACGCACTCCTTTGATTTCTTGTGGCAGCCATCATAGACACCAGTGGGAAGATGGTTGATAAGCCCAAGGCGCTGAGCAATTTTGATCTGTTCCTCCTCTGTCAGCTGGTTGGCAGGCCGGCTTACATTGGGAGAGGGATGGTAGACTGGAATTCTCTCCTGAAAAGAATAGACAAACATGATTTTGGATGGCCTAATATATTCTGTGCACAAAGACCTACCTAGTGTGTTAGCTATCAAATTCAAGTGTTGACAGTGGAGGTTATCAAACAGAGAAACCACTCGAGCACACTTCTCGATCAGTACATCGCTCCACAAGCTGCAGCAGTTGCAGATCATGCAACTTCTACGAATCATTTTGCCCTGAGCTCTGGCTAAATGAATGGACATGTATGTGCACAGCATAGCACTACAGTGAATGGGAATGACCTTGCCCAGAGAAAAGTCCAACCCAGAAGGCACACATCATTAGCCAGAGAGAGGGGATGATGGATTTGATGTTTAAAATAGCACTGGAAGCAAGGGAAACAAGGGGAAAAGTAAGCATGAAAAGGGGTGGATCTGACTGATAAGAAAAAAGTGCTTGAAATTAATTTTAAAAAAAATGGTTGGTTCATGCTACAAGTGGCCAGCTCTCGAGGCAAACAAAAGTTTTATCCACAAGCTAGTTCTACCACCTGGTAAGAAAGAGTGGCTGAAATTGGGGACTTAGTATGGCCCAATCTATTTCTGACACAAGCAGCATATCTCACTCAAAGAGTATATCATATATACATGTATGTATGATACAGACAGAGTTGCATAATGCCCCCTTATCAGCTGGGATCCCATGATGCTAGGCTTTCTGAGCCTACTTTAGTAGCTCAAGAAGGATTGGCCTCATGCAGCCTCAGAAGCTACTGGAAATGGGGGTTGGAAGTGCATTAGGATGGGCTCAGATCATTGGGATCTTACTGTGTTTTCCAAAAAACCTCAAGCCCAACCCATGTACAGCAATAAGCTGCTTGCCAAACCCTGGATGCAGCCACCACAAACATCTCTACATTCATCTACACGCCAAACAGAAAAATCAGTGCCTAGCCCTCTTTTATCACTTCTTTGGATGTATCCTTACATGAGAGAGAGAGAGAGAGAGAGAGAGAGAGAGAGAGAGAGATAGAGAGAGAGAAAACGAACAAATACATTAATTGAATAGGTCACCGGCCCCTTTTAAGTGTACAGTGTCAGTACATGTAAACTCTTTTATTCAAAGGGTGAACGTGTTGAGCGCCTTGAACATGCCTTTGGGTGTGAGATTGGCGCTATATAAGAGCCAAAATACATACATACATACATACATTTCAAGTATACAGTGTCAAAATATTTCAAATGCACAGTGTCAATACATGCCAATACATTCAAGAGAAATTTATCTAGCAGATATAAAAGCTGAGAGAGAGAGAGAGAGAGAGAGAGAGAGAGAGAGAGAGAGAGAGAGAGAGAGAGAGAGAGAGAGAGAGAGAGAGAGAGAGAATCTGTCAGCATCATCGATAATGCTCACAACTCATTTCACCATGTATATATATATATGTTACATTGTTAGAGCAGTTTGTTCACCTTCTCACTACTCCTACCAGCTCAAGGGACTGCAAATGGAATGCACCTGTGCACATGTACATGTTTACTTCCCAGTCCTCAGGCCTAAATGTACAGCCGCTTCAAGTGCAGCAGGAACATTAGGGACAGCATGTACATGCTCTGCATCACAGCTTTCATGCAGATTCCATTGTCTGCACTGAGTGTCATCTTGCTCTGTTGTCACCCTGCTGGTTATGACGTGCATGCTGTTCAGTCAGATGCCCTGTTTCAAGTGGATGGTCTTGCTACATGTATGCCTGTGGGGAGTTTTACATGTCAGTCTGCAGTAGCTATACACCAGATTGTAAGTATTCATATTAAAATCCAAGTTTTGCACACAAGCAAAATGACTCCTCTCCACAGAAGCAGAGTCTGTTATGTCCCGGCTTCAAGGCCTGCAAAGCTGGTTATCTCAAAAACTACCAATAATTCATGCATCTTTAGGATACTGCATTTCAGGATTAAAAAAAATTACCGATACACACATTTTCTTATTAGTTTTTCTAGTTGTTCAATCCTTATGATAATGATGTATTTCAGACAGTGCTTCATCTCTCCAATGACAGTTCATTTGCAGATGCATCACCTAGAGCTGTGACTGAGACATTACTAGTACTACATCTATCATTTTGTATCAATCAACACTGTACTTGGGGTATGAATGATGCAACCGTTCTCACAAAATTGATTTGCCACTCTTGTAAACTCCAGTTTAAAAGTGGTCCACTTTCCAAATATGAACAAATCAACACACATGCACAAACACACACCACTCCATCAAGTGCAGCACTTCTTGAAGCAAACAGCAATCTTTTTCCTTCATCAAAAGAGAAAACAATAGGCCATGGCCATTAAAACTCTAACCACAATGGGTGCTAAGTGGTGCTAAGTGGTCCTGCACTGCCTCTGCTACACAAGGCACTCCATTGTTGTGTGAACAGTTCAAGTACAGAACATGTTTATAGTGCTGTAGAGAGACTTAGGCCAGGCCTACTTTGAATGAGTGGCTGTACAGCTTTGTGAGAATCATGGCTATACATTGTCAGTGTCACAGTCCCACACAGCAGCAAATAAAAGCTGGCAGAGATGATTACAGCCTTATGACCTATCAGTATCAGTCTGGAAACTATGCAAGTCTATTGACTACCCAAATCACTGTTGCTGGTTGAATTATGCAAAAGTCGAGACTTCATTTCAAAAAGCATATGCTCTATACTAATTGCACATGGAAATGGAGAAAGTCTAGTTTGTCCTGATCATGTGTGTGTGTGTGTGTGTGTGTGTGTGTGTGTGTGTGTGTGTGTGTGTGTGTGTGTGTGTGTGAGCTCTAGAGAGAGAGAGAGAGAGAGAGAGAGAGAGAGAGAGAGAGAGAGAGAGAGAGAGAGAGAGAGAGAGGCAGAGGAGGGGATAAGGAAGGGAGAGAGAAAGGAGGGAGGGGAGGGGACAGAGAGAGAGAGAGAGAGAGAGAGAGAGAGACAGACAGAGAGAGACAGAGAGAGAGACAGACAGAGAGAGACAGAGAGAGAGAGAGAGAGAGAGAGAGATGAAGAGGAGAGAGAGAGGGGAAGAGGAGAGAGAGAGGGGAAGAGGAGAGAGAGAGGGGGGAAGAGGAGAGAGAGGGGGGAAGAGGAGAGAGAGAGAGTGAGAGAGAGAGAGAGAGAGAGAGAGAGAGAGAGAGAGAGAGAGAGAGAGAGAAGAGAGAGAGAGAGAGGGGAAGAGGAGAGAGAGGGGGGGGGGGGAAGAGGAGAGAGAGAGAGAGAGAGAGAGAGAGAGAGAGAGAGAGAGAGAGAGAGAGAGAGAGAGAGAGAGAGAGAGGGAGGGGGATTTGAACACCTCCACTGATCATTGTGTTACAAAGCTAGGGAAAAGGAAGTCAGTAATCATGTTGTTTACAAGGAAAAGTATTCAGCCAGTCATTGTCCTTTTTCCAGACACATCAGCATTGCAGTGAGGCATCATCCTAGGGGCTGCATAGGCAGTGAGTCATGAAGCAGGAAGCAAGCAGGAGGACAGAGGAGGGAGCGGGTCACCATGCAACTACGGGGCAATTTTTCTTTTTACTGTAGAAGTCTATGATCACCACTTGAGTTTTGCATCAAACATCCACGTGACTCAACTCTCAAGTGTCAGAATAAACTTCCTTTATTTAACTAAGCCAATCAAAGTGCTGATGACATATGTAGTGTGTCCACTCTTTGCTGCTAGTACTGCTGTATGGACATCCATGGTATGTTTAAATGCAACAATCTGTACTATCCAGCATTGCTGTGTGGGCATCCATGGTATGTTTAAATGCAACAATCTGTACTATCCAGCATTGCTGTATGGACATCCATGGTATGTTCAAATACAACAATCTGTACTATCCAGCATTGCTGTATGGATATCCATGGTATGTTCAAATACAACAATCTGTACTATCCAGCATTGCTGTATGGACATCCATGGTATGTTAAAATGCAACAATCTGTAATACCCAGCATTGCTGTATGGACATCCATGGTATGTTCAAATACAACAATCTGTACTATCCAGTATTGCTGTATGGACATCCATGGTATGTTCAAATACAACAATCTGTACTATCCAGCATTGCTGTATGGACATCCATGGTATGTTCAAATGCAACAATCTGTAATACCCAGCATTGCTGTATGGACATCCATGCCATGGTATGTTCAAATGCAACAATCTGTATAACCCAAAAGTATTGCTGAGAATTTACTATGTACCACAATTTACCTCCCACAATAGCAATATAACACAGTGGGTGTGATCTTGAGATATAGAGTGAATTTCGACTGCATATGCTATAGCAAGAAATATCACCAGTGAAGGGGATAAGAGAAATTAATCCATCACCACAGGTAAAAAATTATTTTTCTTTGTGAGGGTTAATAAGATACAATGTATTTGGGAAATTAAGCTCTGTGACAAAAGTGTTTTTTTTTCTCACCACATGAGAGTGTGCTCAGTGCATATGTGTGCGCGTGTGCGTGTGTGTGTGTGTGTGTGCGCGCGTGCGTATGTGTCATAATGTGTGTGTGTGTGTGTCTGCACTCAGATGAGTGCATGTAAATCATTCCGTAAGTCATTCATGCAGGATTTAAGTTGGAGCTTCACTTACATGGTGACAAACTTTTATTTTTTCTAACCTCAAGTTCACTTATGCATCTTTATTTACAAAAAATGCCACAACTACAGACATCGTACGTGGTATGGAGCAGAAAAAAAAGTAATGGAGTTGAAAGAGACGGTATACCATTGCTGTCATTCATAGTACATTTAACATACTGAACACATTGACGTGTACTAAAACCACTGTCCAAGAATTATTTTGTGTTTTGCATATATCATAATATAGCCGCTTTATCAGTCTATGATCGCGCTCATGGCTACGTTCAACGACAACAATGAATAAAAACCTGAGTGATTAGGGCCTACACATCAATGTGACTGTGTAAAAAAACAAACAATCATTCACGAGATGAGGCATAGCGCAATGATCAAGAACTGACGCAGTGGAGAAGTCGTGAGTCGCAAAACGAATCAAGGGCAAAAGATACTGATAAGCAAAGACTGCCAAGAGCAGCATCACAAATACATGTAGTAAGTTAGTAACGATCCGAATTCGCAATTGGAGCTATAGATGTATGACTGTCCTCGCTGATCTCGACTTCACACGACAAAAGAGAAATGACATAAAGAGTGTCTACCCCTAAAAAAGAGGAGAGAAACTCTTTCAGATCCATCACCACTTGTTACATAAAATGCGAGACTATCTCCAACAGTATGCTGACTGCGTTTTGTTTTGTTTACATTTTCATACCTGGATTCCAATCGTCTTTTTCCTTCTTGCTTTCAGCCAAATCGCAAGGTGCTTGGCAAATGTAAGTTCCAACCTGGCCATATCACTCTATCAGATGGAAAACAAATGGAACGACATGCCATTCACAGTATTAAAACACAAGTACTCAGACGAATAGTGCGAACATAGTACAGAAACTATCAGCGAGAACAAAGCAGGTCACCTGATACGGTGGTGGGGGTCCCATACTGGCTGGATCCGATCCGTCTTGACTGTCACTACCTCGCAGGAGTGAAATATCATCATTGTTAGGAGATTTCAGACAATTTCCCATCCTTGCGTATTTCTCTTCGTGGACTGATCAAGAAAATACAACTATTTACCACGCTTTCCCTCTATACTCCCAGCTCAGCTTCGTCCAGCCATGGTGGCACAGACCAAAACATTGACCAAATTTCCCCAAATAAATCCGCTGACGTCAGAGGTCTAAACCTTTGAAGCCAGGAAACTGATGAATCGATACCGAAAGCGGGGCAAACTTTAAATACAAAAATGACTACTGAGGAAGACGAAAGGGATCTGAGGAAGCGTTTCAAGTTGGAATTGTTCCTGTGTTTAAAAGTAACACGCAACTGCGGAATGATATTCCGACATACACAGCAGGGAGTGCATAATCAATTATATTATTTCCGTATAAATATCGACAGTATTATCTTAAAGTTGTGTTAATTAAATAGCAAAAAGTAATATACACTCTGATAACGAAAAATCTAGGCTAGATGAAATACAACTTTTCAGTCTTAATGCGAAACAAATTGACATGTCTGCTTACGTCCCGCGCCACTTTTGCAAAAGTTGCAGTTGTTTAGTATAGCTCTTGGGTTTGGAAGATGACAACGGGATGTACAGTAATTTCCAGCCTTTGGTTGCAGCAGTCAGGACGCATGTTTGTGAATATCTGAAACGTTTCGTGAGTTGTGAAACAGTTTCAGGCAGTGAAGATGCAACCAGGAGCAGACGACATTACTCTTTTCAACTGTTGGAAGAGTCCCGTGCAGGGGTACCAGGCGACATGGTCATGGTACCTGTTAACGAGCTTCTGACAGAAATTCGTCAGTTCTTGGAGATGCAGGTGATTAGAAAATAGATCTCTTTCTGTCTCTCTGTCTCTCTGTCTCTCTCTCTCTCTCTCTCTCTCTCTCTCTCTCTCTCTCTCTCTCTCTCTCTTTCTCTCTTGACATTTTCATGCTTTTGCCTCTCCATAAACATCTGCAGCTCAATAAGTGTGTGCTTGTGAAAAAGGTAAAAGATGGCAAAACACCAGAATATCTAACCAAACTATTTGAGCAGTCATTCAGAGGACATGACAAATTTCTCCTGCCACAGCCTCGCATCGATTTGTTCAAATCGAGCCTATCTTACTCTGGGGCTGCTCTGTGGAATACACTGCCTGATGACATTAAATGTATCAAATCTTTGCCTATGTTCAAAGACAAAATTCGCACCATTCTCAGGCATCATCCTATGACATAGTTTTCCATGCTTTCATCTGACGCCTAGACATTGGAACGGCTATGTGTGTATTTTACATTGTCCATTCTTCACTTACTTCAAGCCATCCCTGGCTGAAATATTGGAGGGGTTCCGGCTGATTGGGGGTGGGAGAGTACGGGAGGGAGTGTACACCAAGAGGCTTTGGCCTACATGTATGTATTTGTTTTTAACATTTGGATGTTTAAGAAATTGCTTTTTATGTATATATTATATGTGACCCTCCATCACAAAATGAGTCACTCGTTGCATTTTGAACATTTTGAGATCTGTATGTTTTCTAAAGGAGCACAACAAGCTTTTCAATGGTGCAATAATCAATAAAATATGACTACCCTACACAATTTCATATGACTTTGAAGATCGACACCCTAAAAATATGCTTTTTGGAGAAAAAAAGCCTTTTAACAGTTTACAGACATTATTCCCCCTTTTTTCCTTAGCAACCCTTTATTTTTCCTTAGCAACTCATGAAGTTTGCCACAGAGATGAAGCTGTGTATTTGGCTTTGGTTGGCAGCCTAGAGTATTCTCCCGTCAATCTGTTGCAGTGGTGGCTACGAAACTGAGAAATTGTTTGATGTTGAAGATCGGTTAGCAGACGTTTTCTTGTAAATGATTTACCACCACACTCAAAAAACATCATAAAGCATACTCTTACACGTTGATTTCAAACACGAAACTCACTCATGCAATGAAGAAGGGACTAGAAAAGCCAAAAAAACAAAAATCTCGAAGTCGACCACTACAACCCCCACCTCCTTTGTGGGCGGTTTGCGCAAAATGACTCGACTGCGCAACCGACTCATTTAGTGATGGAGGGTCACATATGTCATTGTAGTCACTTCAAGTTCCATACTTAAATTTTGCTTCGCTGATACAATATCTGTCCATTTTAGTATGTTTAAGAAATTGCAAATGTATAATTCTTGCGATAATTATACTGACTCTCTCTCTCTCTCTCTCTCTCTCTCTCTCTCTCTCTCTCTCTCTCTCTCTCTCTCTCTCTCTCTCTCTCTCTCTCTTTCTCCCTCCCTCCCTCCCTCTCCCCCACTTCTCTCTTTCTCCCTCCCTCCCTCCCTCTCCCCCACCCTCTCCCCCACCCTCTCTCTCCATCCCACCCACCCTCTCTCTCCAACCCACCCACCCTCTCTCTCCAACCCACCCACCCTCTTACTCTCATTCTCTCTTCCCTTCCTCCCCTTTCCCCAGTCCCCCCCCCCCTCTCTCTCCTCTCTCTCTCTCTCTCTCTCTCCTCTCTCTCTCTCTCTCTCTCTCTCTCTCTCTCTCTCTCTCTATCTATCTCTCTCTCCACAAGGCTCAATTTTAGGTCCATTGCTCTTCAGCTTGTATATCAATGATCTACCATGGAGTATATCAAATGAAAGTATCAAATGCACTATGTTTGCAGATGACACCATTATCAGCGTAAGCGACAGAAGCATAAATTCCATCCAATGCACCCTGAACGTTACCCTTGATGATTTACAAAAATGGTGTTCATCAAATAGAATGGTCATAAACCCCTCAAAAACCAAGTGCATGATCCTAACTACAAGACAAAAACGTCAACGACAATCCCTAACCATCAACCTTATGCTAGAAAATGAAATCATTGAGCAAGTTTCTGAACACAGAGTGCTAGGCATAATTGTTGATGAACAACTAACTTGGGAACAACATGTCAATTTCTTATGCAAAACTATTGCTAAGAACATTTTCCTGCTCTCTAAACTGAGGCATTTTGTCACCACCGATGCATGCATAATGTTTTTCACGCACACATAAATTCCCATATTAATTTTGCATCTGTTGTATGGGATGGCTCTATGGCAGTGCACTTGAACAAGATTAAATCACTGTACAGACGAGCTGCCAAGCTTATCATTTCCGACTCAACATTGTCTACGGATGAAAAGATAAAAAATCTTGGCTTACTTCCCTTCCAAAAACACCTCGTCCTCAACAAATGCATCCTTATGCACAAAATTGCTCATTCACGAGCACCGAAGTATCTTACTGATCTCTTCATTCGTCCCCAAACAAGCCATTCACTATCTCGCAACACTTTCATTCTACCACAACCTAGAATAGACATTTTCAAAGGCAGTATTACATATTCAGGTGTTATGATATGGAATACACTCCCATTGCACCTAAGGAACAATACTTCCATGACGTCTTTTAAAGCATCCATACGTGATTATCTATGCAGATGATATCACTGCTGTCGCCTGTACATATGACACGTATTGCTTGATCTTCAAGACTCACTGAGCTGACAGTTGTCAAAGGCATCTACTAAAATATTTGTCATTGTTGATCATATTCTTCATATACCTTACCAACTGTTGTACATGGATTAGCTACTGTGTATTTTGTGTCTTAATTATCAGTGTTTTCATTTCTTTATGAGCAAGGACAATTTGTAAGAAAGGCAGAAATGCCTAAAATTTCATCCTTGATAAATAAAGAATCAATCAATCAATCTCTCTCTCTCTCTCTCTCTCTCTCTCTCTCTCTCTCTCTCTCTCTCTCTCTGTCGATCTGTCTGTCTGTCTATGTGTCTGTCTGTCTATGTGTCTGTCAGTCTGCCTGCCTGCCTGCCTGCCTGCCTGCCTGCCTGCCTGCCTGCCTGCCTGCCTGCCTGCCTGCCTGCCTGCCTGCCCCCCCCCTCTCTCTCTCTCTCTCTCTCTCTCTCTCTCTCTCTCTCTCTCTCTCTCTCTCTCTCTCTCTCTCTCTCTCTCTCTCTCTCTCTCTCTCTCACATCCAACTTATTTTAAAATGCAAATTAGAAATCAACTGCTGTACATATTTAAGAGATGCCTAACAACCCCCTATCTCTAATCCACTGAATTATGAAGTCAAAACACTGTATAGATCCTTGTATGAGATAGTTTATGCAAAAAAATCTAATGATATTTATGAAGTACAGCTATTAGTTGTGATATTTGCATTTTACATAAATTCTAACTTGTCCATAACGTATTTGCACATAATACATGTTACACAGTATTTGATTATCGGCAAAATTAAGTCATTCAATCTCTCTCACACACACGTGTACACACACACACACACACACACACACACACACACACACACGCACACACACACACACAGACTCACCACTCACATTATGATCAAACCACCTATTCATGAGGAAATCATGTGCTGACATGTGTTTTCTGGATGTGCATTTCCCAGGCATCAGTGGACAAGGCATTGGAGCTGGTACCAGAGATTGGCCAGGTGCTGGGAAGGTTGTGTGCCATTCCTGTTGTCACTGGCAACCCAGTTCTCTACCAACAGTTGATGGGCTGTGTGTTTGCTCTGTACAGGCAGCACCCCACCACCCCAGTGGAGGCTAAGGCCAGGAAGTGGGCTTTGGTAGGCACCTCCTCCTCCCTGTCTTCCTCCCTCCTCCCCCTCACCAACCACCCCCCCCCCCCCAACCACCCACCCCCCCCCCTCCACCCCCATCCCACCCCACCCTCCCCATCCCCACCCCATGTGTGCACATATTATTCTCCGTGCACAGTTTTGGGCAGTTTGGCAAGAATGAGTTGTCGGTTGTGCATCTTGTCTGTTCTTGAGGGAATGGATGAGATGGAATGGGATGGTGGTGGTGGATGTCTGGATGCTAGCTCTTATGCTTTTCCGAAAACCAGGTTTAAGGCCTGTTTTGATTGGACGATGCATGTGCTTACTTTTCGGATGTTTCAACTTGCCGCAAGTGATTTTGAAACTAGCAGCAAGTGTTCGAAGTACAGCATTGACATAAGTATGTGTGTACCTTGAAGTCTGATGTCTGCCTGTGCTGTTGTGGCCAATGCTTTCTCCTGTTTGGCTGTTCAGATGGATCTTTCACACATAAAGACTTGAATTTTCCAAGTATTAAAAAAAGCCACATCTGCGCTTGTTTCCTTTGGTTTAAAAGCAATATACTCATGTTCAGAATTACTGACCCAGTAATTATTAACTTGTAACCAAGGAATGGTACTGATAAGTAATAGCTGTATGCAGAATACATCAAAAGCTCATCTAAATTGATAATCACTCAAATGAAGAGGTGGTCAAAGGAGCACAGTAAAAGCGGAGTTACAGCATTTTGGCTACCTGATACCACCAGGTTATCATGTAAATTGGAGTCCCCGCAGGTTTATCATGTAAATTGGAGTTCCGGCAGTGCCATACATGTACATATCACTCCAGTGCCTTGTGAAATATTTGTATGCCAGCCTCTGATTACAAGATAAGAGTCCACTAACTGTGACTAAGGCTTCCTTCACATCAGGCACTACGCCCAATCAGAACTGGCCATTACAAAGTTACGTCAGTTATTTCCACAGTAATAAAAAATATATATATATAAAAACCGCTGGCGCTGAACCTCCAGGTTTCGGCACAACAACAAAAAAAGATTGGGTTCGAACCCGCAATCTCTTGAGAAAAGAGGGGGGGGGGGGGGGGAAACACACACAAAAACACAAAAAACAGGTCGGGTTCGAAAAAAGTTTCAGCGCGGATTCGAATCCGTTCACGCATGACCTAACGTTACAATTGTCCAGCGCTTTACCATCTGAGCCATTCATTTGGCAACTGACGTTACTACGTGTTTGTAAAGGAATTATAACGTTCTTTTCTGTAAACTCCCTCGCTTCATATTTTGCACTGTAAATTGTATAAAAATGGATGATAGTTCATGAAATTTGAGTGGTCTTGTACATTTTAGGATACTTAAGGTCTATTTCTGCCAAGTTTATTATCGATTCACTGCCATTAGGCCAAGCCAACAGACTACCAGTACCAAGTTGTTGCGCTTAAGTCAGGACAGACAGAACGAACGAACGAACTTTATTTTACAAGGGTAGTGAATTAGGCAGTATTGCCTTTCTTACTTACATTCAGCCCTTGAGGCAAAATATTCAAATGTGGTAAGAGAGAGAGAGAGAGAGAGAGAGAGAGAGAGAGAGAGAGAGAGAGAGAGAGAAAGAGAGATACAGAGAGAGAGACAGAGAGAGAGACAGAGACAGAGAGAGAGACAGAGAGAGAGGGTGGGAGGGGAGCTGGGAAAAGGGGAGGAAGGGAAGAGAGAATGAGAGTAAGATGGTGGGTGGGAGAGAGAGAGAGAGAGAGAGAGAGAGAGAGAGAGAGAGAGAGAGAGAGAGAGTGAGAGAGAGAGGGAGAGAGAGAGAGAGACAGAGAGAGAGAGACACAGAGAGAGACACAGAGAGAGACAGAGAGAGAGACAGAGAGAGACAGAGAGACAGAGAGAGAGAGAGAGTGAGAGAGAGAGAGAGGGGGGGAGCTGGGAAAAGGGGAGGAAGGGAAGAGAGAATGAGAGTAAGAGGGTGGGTGGGAGAGAGAGAGAGAGAGAGAGAGAGAGAGAGGGAGAGAGAGAGAGAGAGACAGAGAGAGAGACAGACACACAGAGAGAGAGAGAGAGAGAGACAGAGAGAGAGTGAGAGAGAGAGAGGGGGGGGGGAGGGAAGCTGGGAAAAGGAGAGGAAGGGAAGAGAGAATGAGAGTAAGAGGGTGGGTGGGAGAGAGAGAGAGAGAGAGAGAGAGAGAGAGAGAGAGAGAGAGAGAGAGAGGGAGGGAGAGAAAGAGGGGGGGAGGGGAGCTGGGAAAAGGGGAGGAAGGGAAGAGAGAATGAGAGTAAGAGGGTGGGTGGGAGAGAGATCGAGAGAGATCGAGAGAGAGAGAGAGAGAGACAGAGAGAGAGAGAGAGAGAGAGAGAGAGAGACAGAGAGAGAGAGACAGAGAGAGAGTGAGAGTAGCCATAAGTACTGATCAAAAGATCAGATAAAGGCCTCGCAGCCTAAGACATCTGAGGACATATAGATCTATCTATCTAAATTAATTCTCCTATAAACTGTCCTCGCAAATGACGTCACGTTATTGATGACGTCGCACATGTTGGAATTTCGCCATTCCTCCCCAGGTGTTTCGAATTTTTTTTTTTTTTTTTTTTTTTCGAAAAAAGAAATTTATTCAAGAAAACAGCAAATTTACAATGCACACTTCAATGTCATTGCAAAATTCGATGTAACACACAGCAAAAGATGGTCATCGAAATACAGCCACGGTGTATTAGACTCGACTACGCTCCACAGTCACAGACACAGGAAATCAAAACATTTAAACGTGCATAAACGATGTCTATGGCAAAGAAAACATTTTCTTAGCGTCTATCAACACAACATGGGGCGCAGAAGATTAACAAATGAAGCGCTGCACTACATCTGTAGGTGCTCGGAAGAGGCAAAAAGCGCTCAATTCTCACCCCAACCCTAGAAAGTCCCAGGTGGGAAAGAATACATCAATTTAGGCAAGTTGTCTAAACGCAGCCGCCAGGATCAGGGGCGGGGAAAACCCCTCGGCTTTGGGTCACGGGCAGCCTCACGCTTGGCCGACGATGTGATCGCGAACGCGTTGCCCCTCACAATTGACAGCGAGATTCTCTGGAAAAGGAACTGTGTCTGGCGTGAGTCATCTGTCGACAGTGCAATCCGTTGGCCGATCTCTCGGATGAGTTCCGTTGCTGCCGGTCCGACTACTCCGGTTGTTTCAACAGCAAACGGGACGAAGTGGTACCTTTCCGAGATAGAGGCGTACTTCCTCCTCTTCGAACCTTCGGCTGTCCGGCAGGCGTTCCCTGGGTCGATAGCAGAATCTGTCATTGAAGACGGCGCGAAAGAGTCAGAGCAGGTGGCGTCCCAAACAAGTGACTTGCCGTTCTTAAATGGGAAGACAGTCATGCCGTCGGGGCGTCGCCCATCTCCTCTGTCGAGGCCAACCGGTTCCATAACGGAGTACAGGCCTGCGGAGTCGAGCGACCGTTTGATGACATCGTTGAGAGCGGCGTGGCGTGGGAATCTCCCGGCACTGTAGCGGCATGAAAGCGGATGCAAGCCGTAGGTGTCGACCGTCTTGCCGCATCGACAGGGGTGGCTCTGGCACATCTGCTGGCCGAGGCGGAGAGAGACAGCAATCCTGAGCGTCTCGTCGTCTAGGAGGGTGCCGAGCGAAGTGGCGGGAATGGCGTGTAACCAGCATCCGCTGTTCGGTTGTGCGGCCGAGCCCAGACAAACCAAACGATGCTGGTTAAGACGGGGTCTGAGCTCGTTCGCGACAGCTCGACTGGCAGTGCGATCCCAACTGTGCTGGGATTCCGGGATATCGGCATATGGGAGCCCCTTCTGTCTCCAACGGCCGAGAGCGTCCTCTGCGTCCACTGGAGATGAATCGCCGTCCGTGTTATTGGCCAAGGATGGCTTTGACGAGCCGTTCGCTAGAGTAGACAGAGGCCAGGAAAGCAGGGAGTGCCAAGTCGCTGGCGGTCCTAAGGCCTACGCCACCCTCAGCCAGTGGTAGCGTCGCCTGTCGCCAGCCCGTGTCGTCGAAAGCGATGTTGAGGAGGCGTTCGGCGGCCTTTTTCAGGACACTGTCAAACTCGAGGAGCTCTGCCTCGGCGGTGTATGCTCGGCAGCTTCGGAGTGTATAAAGGAGTTTCGGCGCCGCGAAGCAATTCCTGAGGAGGAACAGAGCAGGATGCGAATCGAGGTATTCGAGACGGGTCGTCATGGAGCGCAGATCATCTGTCTTTTTTACTATTGTAGCCGACGTCGCGATCGCACTAATTGGTGAGCCCAGCAGTTCCAGATGGTCCAGCTCCGTCACTCGGACACCAGGCAGGACAGGTCTAAAATTGGCCAAGTGGGCGGCGAATTGCTCAGCGGGGAAACCAACGTTGACGATTTCCGACTTATCCGGGTTGACCTCCAGGCCGAGGGAGCTCAGTCTGCGAACTTTCAGAAATTATTCTCCTGGCATATAGGATCGAAATTGTACTTGCAAATGACGTCATGCTATTAATGACGTCAAATTTGGCTTTGCCGTCAAATGTCATTTCAATCATTTTTAGACCGGTAATTTCGAGAATACGACCTTAAAAAACCCACTTTCTCTTCAAGCCTCGATTCTGAAAATTTGATACATTCAATCGGACCTAACTTCCAGTTAGTGTGCAAAATCTCAAGGAAATCCGTCCAGTAGTTTTTGAGATATAAGCCGTGGAGACGGGACAGACAGACAGACACACACACACACAGACAGACAGACTAATAAAGTCTGTAGGACCTCCAGTAAACCTGGAGGGATAAATTAATATCCATATGTATACACTGTATATTTGTTTTCACATATTTTTTTACAGTTAAAGAAAAAAAGAGATTCTTGCTAAGAAGAATTTGTGGATTTTGCTCATTAGCATTCCATCATATTATTTTTGTACTGTTTTCAGAACCAGTTTAAGAATACCATAACATGCTCAGAGTATAGGAACTGGCCATATCATCACTTGTACTCAACAACTCAAAACTTGCAAGAAAGCAAATTGAAACAGGTTTGTAAAATTTTTTTCTTGTGTCTGGAGCCTGGTTTTGGAATCAAATGAACAAAATGAATTCATTAATTCTATAAGCAAACATTGCTCAGTGCTCTAACATTGTCTCTCTCTAACAAGTAACATGGGTTACCCACTATAATCATTGGCATCATCATCATCAGCAGCAGCAGCAGCAGCAGCAGCAGCAGCATTTATAGCATTGTGGTGGTGGTCATTGTTATCATTGATGTCACTGTCATCATCTCATTGCTGTGGTCCTCCACCTCATTATGTCATATTCTTCAGGCCCATCCTTGCACCTAAATTGAATGAACATATATGCAAAATGACTTGAAAAGAATCGTCTACATACCTCAGTGGCTTTTATGGAACTTTGGCCTTGGTGGAAGTAAACTCTCCGTCCAAGATAAGCATTGTAAAGATAACGAAAAAAAAAAGTGATTACGGTAATACAAATACCCTTTTTTTTCTTCTGCCAACCCTGAACTTCTTTCAGTCATGCAAAGAAGAAGAAGGAAAGAATGAAACTGATGGTAAACAATGAACTGCTTACTGTCCCATCTTTCCTGCTCTGTGAGCACGCAGGGAATCCACTATTTAAGTTTTAAAAAGCATTTTCAGTTTAAGAAAGTTTGGTAATGTTCAATCCGGCCTCTTCTAAAAAGTAAAAAGGTTCTGGTCACCCTTCCAGCACTATTTTTGTTTTGTTTTGATTTTCCATGTTAACTTGACCAAAACTTTTTTGTTTTTTCCCCCTAAAGACACTGGCCCCCAAGTTTCACCAGCTGCAGTCCCAACTTTTTGCCAACTTCACAAAATACTGAATCTTCTTATTCTTGTGTGTGTGTGTGTGTGTGTGTGTGTGTGTGTGTGTGTGTGTGTGTGTGTGGTTTAACCAAAATATTTATATTAATGGGATTGTCATATGCTTAGTTATATTGTCAACTGTAATGTGCATCTCTTCATTATGATTTGTTAAGTGCTATGAGCTTACCTTGTTTTAAATGGCACTGTATGCATGAAATTATCATCAACATTATCATCGTCGTCGTCATCGTCGTCATCATCATCATCGTCATCATCATCGTCATCGTCATCACTACCTTCCCTCTCCAGAGACAAAAGAGTGACAATTGGTTGATCTATCTGCACATATCATATTTTAGTATTTTTACAGACGAAAGAGATATTTTCTTTTGAGCAATTTGACAATCCATCATCATCATCATCATCATCATCATCATCATCATTACCATCATCATCATCATCACCACCACCATCATCATCATCAGTTATTAACTTATTTAAACAATGAAGCAATACCTGTGGACACACTGCTGGCTGAAGACTTCACATAATAAGTGACGATGCATGAGAAACGAGGCTAAAGTTGTAACAACAGTTTTCAAGTAAACACCAAAAACAGTCCCAAGTGCACTATGTCAGGTATTTGCTTTCCTGAGCTCTACAGTACTGTAAAAGAAAATATAGATTTCCTCTGTGAACATGCAATTATTTCTAGAATATGCATTAATGAATAAATAATATTGTGGTTGAATCTTCTCAGTTTGTCATTTTTCCAACTTCAGCCTTCTTTTCTCATGCAATTGGTTCCCCTGTGGGTTCAGGGTAAACATTGACGCACCGCGTCTCCCTACACAATCCCCCTGTGGGTTCAGGGTAAACGTTGACGCACCGCGTCTCCCTACACAATCCCCCTGTGGGTTCAGGGTAAACATTGACGCACCGCGTCTCCCTACACAATCCCCCTGTGGGTTCAGGGTAAACATTGACGCACCGCGTCTCCCTACGCGATCCCCCTGTGGGTTCAGGGTAAACATTGACGCACCGCGTCTCCCTACACAATCCCCCTGTGGGTTCAGGGTAAACATTGACGCACCGCGTCTCCCTACGCGATCCCCCTGTGGGTTCAGGGTAAAAATTGACGCACCGCATCTCCCTACACGATCCCCCTGTGGGTTCAGGGTAAAATTTGACGCACCGCGTCTCCCTACACGATCCCACTGTGGGCTCAGGGTAAAAATTGACGCACCGCGTCTCCCTACATGATCCCCCTGTGGGTTCAGGGTAAAAATTGACGCACCACATCTCCCTACACGATCCCCCTGTGGATTCAGGGTAAAAATTGACGCACCCTGTCTCCCTACACGATCCCACTGTGGGCTCAGGGTAAAAATTGACGCACCACATCTCCCTACACGATCCCCCTGTGGATTCAGGGTAAAAATTGACGCACCCTGTCTCCCTACACGATCCCGCTGTGGGTTCAGGGTAAAAATTGACACACCGCATCTCCCTATGCGATGCGTAAGAGGCTAATAACTAGGGACACCGTGACATGCTTTGTGTTTACTGCAAACTGTTCTTGTGATTTTCGTGCTTAATGGCCTTACATAGCCTACAAAGGCTGATAGACCATGAAACACCATCCATCCATCCATTTATCCATCTCATGCATGGTTACATAACTATATCTCCCTGTTGGACAGAACGTATCAGCCATTGTCAGGCTGGTGGAGAGTCAGAACAGCAGCAGCTGCAGGAGGAAAGGTGCTGTGAGGAAACATCCATACTGTCACAGAAAGAGCAAGGATGCTGCAGAGCATCTGTGCCGAGTGAAGCAGGTGGGGCAGGCGTTGCTGCTGTCACTCCATCCGTCCTCTGAGTTTTGGCCAGCCTGGGATGCTATTCTCCGATTCCTGGCCCTGCAGCCTCTGGACGCAGACATAGAGGAGATCTATCTCAAACTGCAAGGTATGGTGATGCCTGACACTCCCTGACTTCCAAATGCATGTAGAGTTGAAGAATTCATGAGTGGACGAGTCTGCAAGTAGATTTGCAATTTTTTAATGCACTGATTCTTGTAATGGTGAGGAATACATGTAGAAGTAATGTAAGTTTTTCCTTAATACTAAATGATGATTTCTGTGCATATTTTCTTTGAGTTTGTATACTTTGAGAAAAAACAGGTGTCCCTTGGTGCAAGGGAACAAAATCTGTTGGGAAATGATCAGGAATTGAATTCAGTTCCTTTTGCTTCCTGAAATGATGTGTTTGAAATTTGACAGAAAAGCTGGTATCCTACCAAAAGTACTTCAATGAGCATTTCATGACACAAATAATATTTGTTAGTCCTGGACCCATAAACTTGATCATGTCTTATTTTGTTCATATTGCATGAGCAAATGTTCACTTTTTTGGGTTATCTCAATTCATGGACATGCATGTTTCATGCTTGCAGATTGTTTTGCAGCTGATAACATTGTCATCAGAGTAAAAGGGTTTCTTAATAGGACCAACATCTATGAAATAATTGTGTAATTGTATCTCATAGGCATCTGTACATCATTAAAATGACAAGCAGTAAAAAAATATCTACAACTTTGACAAATTGCTTTTAGATGTGAACTTGATAAAGAGCAAAAACGATGCATGGAAAGTTATAATCTTTTGCCGCAATGGCAGCCCAGTTTTCTTTGATGAATTTTGTACAGCAAGCAGATGTTGCTCTTTATGGTCATCTCCCATGTGTCTTCTGCTTGTCTGTGACTCACCACTTGAGGAAGTTGCTGTTGTTTCATCCACCAGGTGGCATGGTCCCCCGCGGTGCTTGACCTGCCATTTGCATTGTTGTTGCCTGATCATTTGGCACCGAGCTTCCATGTCTCTGATGACGCATTTCCCATCACCTACTCTGTATCTCTGTCATTCTTTCCACCAATGCTCATGTAGAATGTGTCATATTTTAGAAGATGGTGCCTGTCACCACCACTGCCAACCTGTGTGTAGTATTGCTATATGAATTATGATGAATATATATCTCAAATCCTTTGAAGCTATAAGTACTGCATTCCCTGGGTTCCTGTTGGTCTCAATTCCACAGACCATACTCAGGATCAGCAGCATCAATGATCGGGTCTTGGACTTCTTTGTTGAAGCATTGGAGTTAGCATTGTAAATCATCTCTCTGTCAATCTATTCTATCCAGAGCACACTCAGGATTTGCCATACTCTACAAAGGCACTTCTGTGGAGGAGCTACTTGCCTGCCCTGGAGGCTTCTGTGCTGTCTTTGGTGGACACAGTGTGCCTCTCTACCCCTCTGCCCTCAGTCACCAGGGATGCAGTCAACAGATCACTTCTGGTATCTACCTTTTACTCACATATGAGTCACAGCGTCTCCCTACGCGATTCGTACGAGGCGAATAACTAGGGACACCGTGACTTGAATTGCGTTTACTCTAAACTGCTTTAGTGATTTTCGTGCTCAGTGGCCTTACATAACATTCAAAGGTTGATAGGCCGTAAAACACCATCCATCCATCCATCCATCCATCCATCCATCCATCCATCCATCCATCCATCCATCCATCCATCCATCCATCCATCCATCCATCCATCCATCCATCACATATGAGTTGCCTGTTAAGCTATTTGGCTTTGGGATTCCTGGATTTCCCAGGGTGTGGATATGTTTGCCTGCAAGTGTTGGACTGATGAAAAAGTGCAGTGATGGCTGGCTGGAAATGGACACAGAAGAGATTTCAATTGCAGAATGCAAACAAGCGTATAAAATTATTATAATCACAACACTGAGGATGCCAAATAAAGTGGCAACAATGGTATGTGGCATGACTGAGTTTTCAAGATAACAGAAGTAAACGTTTACATCTTGTGTAGTTGTGTGTGTGTGTGTGTGTGTGTGTGTGTGTGTGTGTGTGTGTGTGTGTGTGTGTGTGTGTGTGTGTTGTGATTTAATGATGCAGTGCCATACCACAACCTTAAAAAAAATCTACCCACTTCATATGACCCATAACTGTCCTGTTGTCATAATTGCTGTTCTCATGCTGGGTGATTGAGTGGAGTTTGCTGTGCGTGCAGCCCAGGGCCTGTGCTGAGGACAGCAGCCTTCATGTGATGGTGTGCAGCATGCTTCACTCTCTCCTGAGGGGCAGTGGAGGCTGCAGTCTGCTTGCCGACATCATGACCGAGTTGACCCGCTCTGTCCATTCCTGCATCCAGGACGCTGCCTCCAACCACCAGGTCAGTTACTTCTTTTTCATCTGTTATTTATTTATCTATCCATCCATCCACCCACCCATCCACCCACCCACCCACCCATCCATCCGCCCACTCATCCACCCACTCATCCACCCACCCATCCATCCTTCCATCCATCAATCCATCCATCCATCCGTTTATTTTGTTATTCATTCATTCGTTCATTCATTCATTCATTTAAACCTTGATGTAATTGGTTTTGTTCGAAAGAAGGGAAAGAAGACATGTTGAGTTTGTTCCCCAACTTCACTGAATTAAGATCTTCTTTTATCATCTATCTTTTTAAGGTTCTGCTGGAGTATTTACTCATAAAGGTATTGATTGTGAAGGTGTCTTCATTGACACAAAATGAAAGATGCTATGATTTGTTAAATGTATTAAAATCCCTAATCAAGCAATAGAATGACAGGGATACATATCCTCCTCTACAGGTGTTCCCTGTAGTCCTGCCTGTGCCTTGCTCTGGACTGCAGAGTCTTGCTGCTCTCCTGAGAGCGTTGCCAGCAGGTAAAGAGCAGACTGCTTCTTGTGCTCTTCTGTGGGCCTTTGAAAGCCTAGCAGACGGCATTTTATACATGCACTAATGATACATAGGAAACGGCTCCTCTTGAAGCTCGCTGTGAATGTTGAAAGACGGCTAGCAATATTCTGACAGATATGCAGGACCTGTAGCATTTGACAGGCAGCTGTCACAAGAGCAGCAGGTCTGCCAGTATTGGTGCTAATTACTAAACTAGTTCTCTCTGATGGCAAACATAGGCAGACGTGTGGCATGTAGTCAGATACTTGCCCTAATTCCATTTCCTGGGAAGCATTTCGTCATGATGCTAGTGCTCAGCTGCATTCGAGTTATTGCACTGTGATATTCCTTCTCAACTTTCACTGATACTTTCATGTTGTACTCTTGGGTGGTGGGAATCAATGCCAAGTGGACATGTTGCCCAAGCATGCAACAACTCTGGGATCCGTGCATCTTTGACCAGCAAGCATGCATCATCACTGTTAGACATTGGAGTTCCAACCGTGACCTAGACACCTCTCTCTGTAGGTGTACAGATGATGTTTGGTGGCACGAAGAGGACCCCTTGCTAGGTTGACTTGGAAAGGAGTGACCTATAGGAGTTTTTTGTAAATACTCTAATCATCAGTTAAAAAAATTTGTTGATTTTCCTTATTTGCCAGACATTAGTCCAGACAATGCAGAGCGGCATCTTATGAAGATTTGTGATATGGTCTCTGACCTGGGGCCTGATGGAGGCATCGGTGGTTGTCATGGAGACAGTCTGCTACTGCTGCTGCTGCACCACAGAGACTGGTTGTGGCATGCTCTGTGGCTGATACTGGCAGCACCACCACAGGTGAGGGCTTGCTTGCAGGCTTGTACAGTGCAGTGCACTACAACCAGGTGGGTTTTGTACAATGCCATGCCCTGGTAGAGATAATGTGGGCATGGCACTGTTAAGAGTAGAGACCATAATTTCCCAGAAGAGATGTTAATGTGTATCTGTAATATTTAGGCATGAATGGACATCCTTCTTATGTGAATAGGAAAGGGGCAAAAGTTTAGTTTGATATGTCTTTGGAAAAAATGGTAGTCCTCTAGAAAACTCTTTTGATGTGTTTGTGAACTTGTAGCCCCGTCCATCTTGGGTATGGTTCTTGGTCTCATTATGTCCCTCTGGTGTTGTACTGTTTTTTCTGTCAGTCACACTTAAACAATTTATGAATGCATACTTTTTATTGCTCTAATGCCACATCCAAAATCAATAATTTTTCGTGTCCAAATATATTATATTGACTGTGCTGGACCCATTGGTGTTTTTACCCTTTTTTTCCCCCAGAAAATGGAAAAACTGGCTTCCTTTGTGTTTGCATATTTCAAGGATTCAAATTTGACTGATCTTAAGGTATGTAACACAACTTTTATTTCTTATTTCAAGAAAGCTACTTTTGATGTTTCAAATAAGAGCTTAATTAATGGGTGCTCTGAATGTACCAGACTTGCTTTTATATAGCATGAATGATGCATTTGTTACTGTTGATAAAGCACACTACTGCATCATATCTTTGTCTGTGATACTGATGATACCAATTAACTCTTTTGTTCTTTTAAAAAATTATTTTCAAGTGTTAAGAGAAGAAAACATTATCATGTAGTATGATCTTAAATTTAGAGACCAACCAAAAGCAATGAATGATTAGAACTGCTCTTTACAGCAGCTATAGAGGCATTTTGATGTAGACAGTAAGAGTAGTAACAATTCCAAGACCAGCTCAGACCAGTGCCAGTGTGCAAGATTGTTGAATGCTTGTTCCAGAGTGGCTACCTCTCCGTGGTGAGGAAGCTGCAGACTGTGTCTGGGGTGGAAGCAACGCCTGCCAACCTGGAGAGCTGTCTGGTGTTGGGGAGGGGCTCTGCCATTGAAAACTGTCCCTCTGATGAACACCAGTCCACCACCAAGCGCCACCCCCTCCTTTGCCAGACAATGCTAGCAGCTCTGCTGCAGTCTCCCGCCCCCGCCCCCATCTCCCCCACCATGCTGTCCTGGGTGAGTTGGGCCAGGAAGGTAGCCTGCCATGGAATGGCTTTCATCCTAGTGGACTGAAGTTTCCGAACTCTGTGCGAGGTACAGGGGGCTGATGTTCCTAAATTGAGTGTAACAATTTCTACTGCAGTTTTCATTACATCCCTCGTATCTTCTCCTCCATATTTCTTCCCATCTTTTGAGGAAAGGAAATAAGTTTTATGAAGTGTAGACAAATGAGGAGGATGGTCGCAAGAGAGTTTTTATCAAAATCTTTTGAACAGTTCTTAAAAGGAACATTATACATCAAACTGCATAACCCCGTCATTATGGAGTGGTAATACGTACCTGAAGTATGGGTTCCACACCGACGACCATCATACAGGGTCCTTCATTTAATACTGGAATGGCTACATGCTGACACTTTTTGTTCAGATTATTACTAGTTTCTCTGCTGTACCACGTTCATTTTTTCCCCCTTTTTGATAACATTTTCTTCAATGTCATGCTTACCATTATGGATAACTGGACCATCCTCACTTTTTTTTCTCTCCTGAACACAGTCACTTTTATCATGCTCTACAGTTCAAAGTAGTACTCTCACTACTGCTGGAATTTTTTAAACTCAAGCAGAACATTTCATCAATCTTCTCATTTTCGATATACAGTCATGAGCTGATCATCTTTAATACCATGGCGATTTGTTTCACTTGCAGGCAACTTCATCAACAGAGAAGAACAGGCACCTGGCTGCCTTGGTCTATGCGCACCAGGTGTTCCCCATGGCCAGACTGCACTGGTCTGCTGATGCCAGGTGGGAGCACCGCCGTGTTTTGCAGACTTTGTTGGCAGAGGTCCGAGCTGAGGGGGAGGGAGAACCCCTGCAGCCCCAATCTGGGATGGAGCTGCTCCTGCAGGAATCAGAAAAACTCAAGCAGGAGTTGGCAGCTGTCAGCTCTGGGTGAAGCACCCCGTGTTTGCAAGGGGTCCACAGCACAGCTCATCTGAGCTTGTTTCATGGTGAGATAAGTGATTCGGGAGAGAAGAGCATCCATGCTTCTTTCAGAAAAAAAAATTCACATCTCTTGCAGAGATGGCACCACTTATGGAATGTTTTTTGGCACATGCACAATACTGTGAAAGTACAACATATGGCAAGAGCCGATTGATGCTGAAGTGTGTGGATGGGACCCAAGGCTGCTGGGCTTCTTGCTCCCACTCTAGTACCCTGTCAGGGGTGGCCACCAGTCACCAAAGGTGCTACTGCTACCGGGGGGCATCAAGACTACATAGTCATGGAAAACCATCAGCGACTAAGGCTGAATCATTGGCACAGAGATATTATGTGCCATCAGATTCAGAGCTGGGAAAGAAGGTATTGCATTCAGCAACTGGGACTCTTACATTCCCTCATTCACATCTGTAAGTACTTCTTGGACAGGAGCAAACCTGCACTGTGAATATGTGAATAGTCAACACTTTCCTTACGATGTGGAGTTATTCATTTAAGGTACAAAAGTAATCAGAAAGGGGTTTTTGACTCACATGCGAAGCAAAAGTGAGTCTATGTACTGAGCCGTGTCGTCCGTCCGTCCGGGCGTCCGTCCGGGCGAGCGTCCGTCCGTAAAAAACTTAAACGTTGGATTTTTCTCGGAGACTATTAAGTCTATCAACACCAAATGTGGCATGATGGTGTATGATGACAAGGCCTCAAAAAACATACATAGTGACTTGACCTTGCTTCAAGGTCAAGGTCACAGGAGCCATAAATGTGGTCTCAAAAACAGTCATTTTTAACATTTTCCCAATTTTCTCCCACGTTATTGAGAATGGCGACCTCAGCTACAAGTGGTATATAGGTCAAAGCAAGCCCTATCTATTGATACCAGTTTGGTTGACCTTGCTTCAAGGTCAAGGTCACAGGAGCTCTTCAAAGTTGGATCGTATACATATTTTGAAGTGACCTTGACCCTGAACTATGGCAGATAACTGTTTCAAACTTAATAATTATGTGGGGCACATGTTATACTTTCATCATGAGACACATTTGGTCACATATCATCAAGGTCAAGGTCACTTTGACCCTTATGAAATGTGACCAAAATGGGGTAGTGAACCACTAAAAGTGACTATATCTCATGGTAGAAAGTGCCAATAAGCACCATTGTGCTTCCTATGTCTTGAATTGACAGCTTTGTGTTGCATGACCTTGGATGACCTTGACCTTGGGTCAAGGTCACATGTATTTTGGTAGGAAAAATGTGTAGAGCATTTCTTTGTGTATGATGTCATTGGTAGGTTTAGTTGTTTGACCTTGACCTTGAAGGTCACCTGAAGGTCAAGGTCATATAAAGGTCAAGGTCAAGCATGTGAGTCGTATGGGCATTGCCCTTCTTGTTTTCTTTGGAGAAATGTTTTATTATGATCATCATAACTATTCATTTAAGGTACAAAAGCAATCAGAAAGGTTTTTTTCTTTGGAGAAATGTTCTGGTATGATCATCATAACTACTCAGCAGTATTATGTATCAAAAATGTTGTCTTTCAATAAAATGGTGCAACTTTATTACATATTTACCTTTTGAAGTTTGAATGCATTAGTCTTTGAAAAAAATGTATGTAATTACTGAAAATTTTCCTGGAACAAGCATGGTAAGTTTGGTGAATGAGAAGGACTTCTAAGTGAATAAATATTCTCTGACCATCATAGGATGGAATTTGTCAAATGTAAGGCAGGATTACTACCAGTGAATTGCAGATTTAAATAAACAACTGGTAGCATCAAATGCAGTGGCAGGAAACCAAAGCAACATGATATAGAAAATGAGTTTTATTGGGAAAAATTTCTAACGTAAATCTAGAGAGCACTCTAGAAGCGCAAACCTTGGCCAAGGAAGCCACAATTTCAGAATAGACCCACCGCGTTTCCCTACGCGATTCGTAAGAGGTGAATACATAGGGACATTGGGACTCGAAATGCGTTTACTCTTGACAGTTCTGGAGATTTTCGTGCTTAATGACCTTACATAGCCTACAAAGGCTGATAGGCCGTAAAACTCCATCCATCCATCCCTGAAATGTGTTTTGCCCATTGGTTGACACAGCTGAGGTCACACTTCCACTGCTGATTTTATACCATCTGTAGATTTTCATAGATTGATACTGCAAATACACATGATGCAAAACAGAAAGAAAAATTAAAATGCCCTGCAAGTACATAGCTTTAGTTTATCCCACAAGAGTTTAAACTTGAATATTTCCACACACCGTATTTTGTCTAACAGTCACTGAATACAGCTATCCTCATTCTCCATCAAAGTTAATCACCAATTCAAGAGGGCTTTATAAAAACTCTACAGGAGTGAAGATGATCTTCTCCTAGCAGAAGATACTGACGAGTCAGACGCTGAGTTCAAGCGGTTTTCGGAGACGGAAGTGCAACTGGCGGGGGACGCTCTGAAAAACCAGTGCTTGATTGTATTGACATGGTACTCTTCTCCAAGACTGGACCAGCATGAACCCTTCACTCATTGACATGGTACTCCAAGACTTCTTAGTGCATGGACCCTTCACTCATTGACATGGTACTCCAAGACTTCTTAGTGCATGGACCCTTCACTCATTGACATAGTACTCTTAGACTTCTTAGTGCATGAACCCTTCACTCATTGACATGGTACTCCAAGACTTCTTGGTGCATGAACCCTTCACTCATTGACATAGTACTCCAAGACTTCTTGGTGCATGGACCCTTCACTCATTGACATAGTACTCCAAGACTTCTTGGTGCATGGACCCTTTACTCATTGACATGGTACTCCAAGACTTCTTGGTGCATGGACCCTTCACTTATTGACATAGTACTCTTAGACTTCTTGGTGCATGAACCCTTCACTTATTGACATAGTACTCCAAGACTTCTTAGTGCATGAACCCTTCACTCATTGACATAGTACTCCAAGACTTCTTGGTGCATGGACCCTTCACTTATTGACATAGTACTCTTAGACTTCTTGGTGCATGAACCCTTCACTTATTGACATAGTACTCCAAGACTTCTTGGTGCATGGACCCTTCACTTATTGACATAGTACTCTTAGACTTCTTGGTGCATGAAACCTTCACTTATTGACATAGTACTCCAAGACTTCTTGGTGCATGGACCCTTCACTCATTGACATAGTACTCCAAGACTTCTTGGTGCATGGACCCTTCACTTATTGACATAGTACTCTTAGACTTCTTGGTGCATGGACCCTTCACTCATTGACATAGTACTCCAAGACTTCTTGGTGCATGGACCCTTCACTTATTGACATAGTACTCTTAGACTTCTTGGTGCATGGACCCTTCACTCATTGACATGGTACTCTTAGACTTCTTAGTGCATGGACCCTTCACTCATTGACATAGTACTCTTAGACTTCTTGGTGCATGGACCCTTCACTTATTGACATAGTACTCTTAGACTTCTTGGTGCATGGACCCTTCACTCATTGACATAGTACTCTTAGACTTCTTGGTGCATGGACCCTTCACTCATTGACATGGTACTCTTAGACTTCTTGGTGCATGGACCCTTCACTCATTGACATGGTACTCCAAGACTTCTTAGTGCATGGACCCTTCACTCATTGACATAGTACTCCAAGACTTCTTGGTGCATGGACCCTTCACTCATTGACATGGTACTCCAAGACTTCTTAGTGCATGGACCCTTCACTCATTGACATAGTACTCCAAGACTTCTTAGTGCATGGACCCTTCACTCATTGACATGGTACTCCAAGACTTCTTAGTGCATGGACCCTTCACTCATTGACATGGTACTCCAAGACATCTCGGTGCATGGACCCTTCACTCATTGACATGGTACTCCAAGACTTCTTGGTGCATGAACCCTTCACTCATTGACATGGTACTCCAAGACTTCTTAGTGCATGAACCCTTCACTCATTGACATGGTACTCCAAGACTTCTTGGTGCATGAACCCTTCACTCATTGACATAGTACTCCAAGACTTCTTAGTGCATGAACCCTTCACTCATTGACATGGTACTCCAAGACTTCTTAGTGCATGAACCCTTCACTCATTGACATAGTACTCCAAGACTTCTTGGTGCATGAACCCTTCACTCATTGACATAGTACTCCAAGACTTCTTAGTGCATGAACCCTTCACTCATTGACATGGTACTCCAAGACTTCTTGGTGCATGGACCCTTCACTCATTGACATGGTACTCCAAGACTTCTTGGTGCATGAACCCTTCACTCATTGACATGGTACTCTTAGACTTCTTAGTGCATGGACCCTTCACTCATTGACATGGTACTCCAAGACTTCTTAGTGCATGAACCCTTCACTCATTGACATGGTACTCCAAGACTTCTTAGTGCATGAACCCTTCACTCATTGACATGGTACTCTTAGACTTCTTAGTGCATGGACCCTTCACTCATTGACATGGTACTCCAAGACTTCTTAGTGCATGGACCCTTCACTCATTGACATAGTACTCCAAGACTTCTTAGTGCATGGACCCTTCACTCATTGACATAGTACTCCAAGACTTCTTAGTGCATGAACCCTTCACTCATTGACATGGTACTCCAAGACTTCTTAGTGCATGAACCCTTCACTCATTGACATAGTACTCCAAGACTTCTTGGTGCATGGACCCTTCACTCATTGACATGGTACTCTTAGACTTCTTGGTGCATGAACCCTTCACTCATTGACATAGTACTCCAAGACTTCTTAGTGCATGAACCCTTCACTCATTGACATGGTACTCCAAGACTTCTTGGTGCATGAACCCTTCACTCATTGACATAGTACTCCAAGACTTCTTGGTGCATGAACCCTTCACTCATTGACATGGTACTCCAAGACTTCTTAGTGCATGGACCCTTCACTCATTGACAGGGTACTCCAAGACTTCTTAGTGCATGAACCCTTCACTCATTGACATAGTACTCCAAGACTTCTTGGTGCATGGACCCTTCACTCATTGACATGGTACTCCAAGACTTCTTAGTGCATGAACCCTTCACTCATTGACATAGTACTCCAAGACTTCTTGGTGCATGGACCCTTCACTCATTGACGTGGTACTCCAAGACTTCTTAGTGCATGAACCCTTCACTCATTGACATAGTACTCCAAGACTTCTTAGTGCATGAACCCTTCACTCATTGACATGGTACTCCAAGACTTCTTGGTGCATGGACCCTTCACTCATTGACATGGTACTCCAAGACTTCTTAGTGCATGAACCCTTCACTCATTGACATGGTACTCCAAGACTTCTTGGTGCATGAACCTTTCACTCATTGACATGGTACTCCAAGACTTCTTGGTGCATGAACCCTTCACTCATTGACATGGTACTCCAAGACTTCTTGGTGCATGGACCCTTCACTCATTGACATGGTACTCTTAGATTTCTTAGTGCATGAACCCTTCACTCATTGACATGGTACTCTTAGATTTCTTAGTGCATGAACCCTTCACTCATTGACATAGTACTCCAAGACTTCTTAGTGCATGGACCCTTCACTCATTGACATGGTACTCCAAGACTTCTTGGTGCATGAACCCTTCACTCATGTGACATGGTACTCCAAGACTTCTTAGTGCATGAACCCTTCACTCATTGACATAGTACTCTTAGACTTCTTGGTGCATGGACCCTTCACTCATTGACATAGTACTCCAAGACTTCTTAGTGCATGGACCCTTCACTTATTGACATAGTACTCCAAGACTTCTTAGTGCATGAACCCTTCACTTATTGACATGGTACTCCAAGACTTCTTAGTGCATGAACCCTTCACTCATTGACATGGTACTCCAAGACTTCTTGGTGCATGGACCCTTCACTTATTGACATAGTACTCCAAGACTTCTTAGTGCATGGACCCTTCACTCATTGACATAGTACTCCAAGACTTCTTAGTGCATGGACCCTTCACTCATTGACATGGTACTCCAAGACTTCTTAGTGCATGAACCCTTCACTCATTGACATGGTACTCTTAGACTTCTTAGTGCATGGACCCTTCACTCATTGACATGGTACTCCAAGACTTCTTAGTGCATGGACCCTTCACTCATTGACATGGTACTCCAAGACTTCTTAGTGCATGGACCCTTCACTCATTGACATGGTACTAAAAAATCCTAAATGGCATGGCATTCAAATCTGAATAGCATATATGCATTCCAGGTTTGTAAATAACTATCAAAATTGATGGAATGTCTCCATAAGGAAACAACATGGTTAGAAAAATTACCAACAATCACAGTCTATTTTTCAAATGGCTTAATAAAAAAAAGTATGGTACATGTATATCTCTAAAATATAAAAACTATTAAATGACATAATTTCATATTATGTACATGTATAATCTAGTCTGTACTTTACATCACACAAGATTACAAGAAACAGCACACTTGTCAGATTTGTTCCTTCTAATGACCACCACACATACAAACAAAGTCATCGTTCTACAAGGACAGTAACACACAGGGAAAAATCAGACAGGCCAGACTGTAAGAGAGAGAGAGGGAGGGAGAGGGGATGGGGGGGGGGGGGGGGGGAGCCAGAAACTGTACATTTTAACAACCACAGGTCGAAGGCATGTTGACAGACTGATTCATGCATATTGATAGTCACTGGATGCCAGGAGCTCCCAAAGGCAGTCTGATGATCACCAAAGACGACAAGATGCCCCATTTATTGCTTCAGATTGCATGGAGAAGACAAGGTGCTGGGAACGTCAAGTCTGCCTGGGCAATGAGACGGCAGAAAATAAATAATACAGTACAAGGAGGGCAAACACGCGATACATGTGGCCAACCTCTAGAACACAAGATACCTCATTTGATTGATATGTAAAAACATGTATGTACATGAGAAACTACCACACTACAGGAAGACGGTTCCCAAAGAAAGGCAAGGTCCACCTGGAGAGGGAGGGAGACAGCAGGGGCTGCAATGCCTGGCAGGCCCCGGTCTACAGGAAGAAGTCGTGGCCCTGGTTGAGGCGGTCTTGGTCAAGCTGCTGGATGCGTCCTCTCTCCACAGACTCGTATGAAGGCAAACCGTGCGGCATCTCCAGGAGCATAGCCTCTCTGTCCATGATTCGGTCAGCCTCCTCTGCAAGCCAAGAACAGATGTGAGAAGAAAAAAAAAAAACTCCTAAAGACCACTTCCAAATGGTGTGGTGCGGTGCGGTTCTTTTTAATCATCTTAGCAGGAAAGAAAACATTCTATGCTAAGACTTGATCCATGGATGTCTCGCTGAAGCTGCTGTGCTCTTAATAAAAAAAGGAGATTCATACAACCCAGCTTGTCCATCATCAAAACACAATGCTGTTCTTTGGATAAGATGTTGCTTGGACAGGGTCATGATTCAGATTAACTCATCATACTGGTATGAATCCATTTATTGTTGTCAAGCACAGATTCATAGATGACCACCATGTTGACAAACAATGAGGTGCATAATCTGAAGCATTGAGTGAGCCAACTATCTGCTTTAGCAAACGGCAGCAGAAACTGGTCAGTTCAGTTGCCATGCAATGGGATAGCACAGGATGACAAAGGAAGCACTGATAAGCTAATGCTTCTGACAACCTTTTCTGTCAATACCAGTACCTCCAAAATGCCCTCATCCATCCATTTTCAGGTAGACTTACCACCAGTGCCCTAATGGACATAGTATTGGAAATGAAACGGCTCTAAGGACAGCATTGAGGCAAAGTCTTTCAGACACGCAGATTCTCATACACACAATCCCTCTTTGCACACTAGTTGAAAACTAATTCTATGGGTTTCATCAAAACTCATCGCTTATTTCTGAGAGAACCTAGATTCCATGGTACTGACCAGCTTCACTGCCAATACCTATATATCTGACTCATCAATGCAGACAACAGCAAAACGAATGAAATCAGGTCATGTTTCATCACCAAAATAAAGAACTAACACTCATCTCAGTTTTACCCAGTCAGACGTTCAAACAAGCATGTTCACCATTCAGTGTAAAATATTGCTGAACATGTGTACATAAGCTGTGCAACTGCCCTGATGTTCGACGAGATGAATTTTTTTCCTCAAGAATTCCTGATGAGCAAGCACATCCCTAGGTTTGGCCATATTGCTAGAGGCCTTGTGATTAAGAAAACCCATCGCACATCCCTTTGTGTGATGGCGTGACAGGATCATACATCCCTTTGTGTGATGGCGTGACAGGATCATACATCCCTTTGTGTGATGGCGTGACAGGATCATACATCCCTTTGTGTGATGGCGTGACAGGATCATACATCCCTGCAAGAGGTTGTGCATACTGGTTTCTGTGTGTGCATTATTGCGCACGTGCATTATTGTGTATGTGCATTATTGCATGCGTGCGCGCGCGCGCCTGTGTGTGTGAGAGAGAGAGACACTCAATTTTCCTTGCAAAAACTAAAGTTGAAGCCTTGCATCTTTGTTATGCAGTTAAATCACAATTATGATTACCGGTACCAGTGTAAATCTATCGATTGTCACCAGGTAAAGAACACATCTGAACATATAGGTAGCAGTCACTGCTTCACTACAGGTAACCACTTATTGCAATGACTATCAGCAGCACCTGCAGGAAGGAGGAAAGTTGTCAGCAGGTGAGGCCAAGTTCTCATAAAAACAAACAAGTGCAACATGGGGCCAAAGCAGCTTAAGCGCAACATCTGGCTGAAGCCGCTACATGGACCCCTCAGCTGTAACCCCGGGCTTTCGCTTTTGGGGTCTGCTCCTGTAGACTTGCCGGTCCAGCCTTGCTCATTTCCATGTTCTGATCTGCCCAAACCTAGACATCTAATCCCCTCTTGGACTATGACAAATGTACTCTACAAAAGTGTATATGTTGTGGATGTATTAGTATTGTGTATGAGACATGGGTGGGTGGAATGGGGAGGGAGAGAGTGAGAGAGAGATAGACAGACAGACAGACAGTGGGGGCAAGGGAGTGGGGGGTAGAAAGAGAAATGGATGGGCAGGCAGATGGGGACACACACACACACACTCACAAACAAACATGACTTACTGACACACAGGTCAGATAGAGAAAGACAGGCAGATGGACAGACAAAATAGGACAAACACATGCACACACACATACACACGTGGCGGGGAAGTGGATGAGACATTCTGTCAGAAGGGGAGGGGAAAATGATGTAACACACACACAATATCCAAAACATTTAAGACTGTTAAATCATTTCAAATTGCAAACCCTTATTGTTTGCTCCTCCGCCTCAAATGCATTCAGAGATAAGTCACATTTGCTTTCTGCTCTTTATTATCAAGGTATTGCAATAAATAATCATGATTTTTTCCTCTTCACATCAGCAATAATAATTATTCGAGCAATAAAGTATATAAAAAATTATTTAAAAAAACAGGAACACAACCAAAATCTGACCAACAAAAGCTGCTCAGACAGCCTTATTATATGAAATGTTGATTACCTCCCAGGAAATGCATAAAGATCTCTGTAAATAGACAATTCTTGACAATTGCAACAATTAATCAAATTGGATGGATTATGATTTTATTAAATGCTTCACATCCATTCAGCTGCCATTACCTCAGCAACATCACCCGCTGACTGGGTAGGCTTCCATTACAAATGCTGCTGCCATTTTAAATCAAAATGTGCAACCTCTGTCTATGTATCGTTGAGGCCTGTTTGTGATCATGTGTTGTCAGTGTAAATTTTCACAAGATTCACCAAGTTAACTCTGCAAACAACAGTGTGCATTCGATATTGGCAAGAAGGAATGAGTGACTATGTGGATCACAACTAAACTTGATATTTCCACAACTTTTGACAAGTCAAAACTGGGATAACAAATTTGGCACAATAAAATAACTGTAAATGCCACAATTACAAAACTTGATACATAATCCCCAGAACACATACACAAAACCTTTTGAGTAGTAGCAATAATAAATCTTTTATCTAAAATAACAAATCCATATTTACCAGTAAAATAATGTGTAGCTGACTAATTGTTCACATTATCTGCAGTGAGGATAAAACAATGGCATTGTAAAAAACAAAAGCATCTTTCAACAATGACATAATTTGGCTTGAAACCTACTGAACAGCACATCTCAGTAGCTCCATCATGACTGCTGAAAGTTCAGCAAGTCCTAGTAAGCTGAAATGCTCTTGGTTTCTGCCTTCATGGACAAGTTTTCCTCGAGTGTGCTGCAGAAGTTATGTGCCACACTCTGTCTTGATAACTGAGCATACTGGGAAAAGGACATACACCTGGTTATACATATATAAACAAAGGCAAGGCCTTTTATAAAAGCAAAAGTTTCCATGTGGAGCTTTTCCCGTCATGGCATAGGCACATTGTTTGACATCACTACAGCAGAAGCAGTAGTCTTCAAGAGGCCATACTGAGAATCATTTCACATGTTTTGTAGTTAGTCAAATGGGTACTCTTTTTCAACACTAGAGTTACTCCTCTTCCTCTGTATCAGTCTTGCAGCTCTTTAGCCGTCCCTTCTCTACAGAGGCAATGTTGGGCAGGCCATGGGGCATCTCCAATAGGCAACACTCCTTATTCATGATGTTGTCAGCCTCCTCTGGTGAAAGAAAATCCTGGTTGTATGTCTGGTGATGGTTTCTGCTGACATGGGTGTGTGTGTGCCTGTGTTGTGTGTGTGTGTGTGTGTGTGTGTGTGTGTGTGTGTGTATGTATGTGTGTGTGTGTGTGTGTGTGTGTGTATGTGTGTGTGTGTGTGTATGCATACTTGTGTGCATGTGAGTAGGTGCATATGTGTATGCTAGTGTGTGCCTCTCAAATGGGTGTACAGGCACATTTTCTTTGTGGGTGTGTTTGGGCATGATCATGTATGCACATTAAGTGAGCTTGTGCATACATATGTATCTGTGCACATGTAACTTTGGCCAGTGTAACAGTTAAATTTATGAATAAAAGTAGCTCACAGTTGTCTGCACTTTAGCTTTAACACAAAGGATCCAGGTACATTCATTTGGTCACTAAGTGTGCATTAATACAAGCAGAGTGCTCTCATGCATGCATGTATGATGCATGCATGCTTAGACCAAGGCCAAATCTAATTTACCTGCATAAGACATGGATGATAAATCCACAGTTCATGGAAAGTCCAAGTCTACAGCTGCTCTGCACCATACACAGGAAAACAAGCTTCCCTGAAGGTCAGCATTTGAATTACCTCATAGCTTTAGAATAACCATATCCCATGGAAAGTTGTCACAGGGGAAGGCAGAGGTGGAGGGGTGGGAGGTGGGGGGGGGGGGGGGGGGAGGAGGAGGGGGTTGGGGGGAGGAGAGGGGGGGAGGGGGATGAGGATGAAGCTAAGGAGGATGACGAGACTAAAGAGGAGGAGGATAAGTGGTTAGAGCTCATACTTGCATTAGGTTTGACAATTACACAAGAGTCTTGTGTCTTGTGAGGTGACCAATCAGAAATAACTTTTTTTAAATCAACGATGCTTTGCTATACATCCTATCCAAATCCTCTTTCAATGGTGTGCACAGCAGAAGTAACTCACACTCACAGTGTGATGTAACAGTTAACACTCATTCACGACTATGCCTAAGGAGTATTTTGAACAACACCAAATGAAAGCTTCATCACAGTCACACCAAGAGTACAAAAGCAACACACAGGAGCACAGATAAGGCTGGAGATGGTGATGCGCCTTCCTGAAAAGTATGTGCACACAAGTCGCACTCATCAGGTGCAGACAGTTATAGCCAACAAAGAACTGTTTCCTTCGTGCAAGCAAGGAGCTACAACTATGATTCCACTGGGGATGGACAGATGAGATAATGCATGTCCTAACACGATGACAAACTGTCAATACTTGCAGCACATTATTTTCAGGCATCTTATCATAACTTAGCATCATGTCAACTTACCCCTGATTCTGTTGATCTTGTTTCCATAGGCCATGTCAACTTGGTAGCCCACTATGAAGGTCAGCGGCAACAAGGGTGCAAACAGGGCTGGGTTCTTTTTCTTTATCCCTCTGCAAACAGATGAGGAATGGTTACGGAGCAGCAGTTGTTTCTTTTTGTTCTCAGTTCAAGAAAAAGACTAGAAATGCTAACTACTTTATACTGCTGGGGCAAGAGATATTTCCATAAATGCAGTAAATCAACTATTTAAAAAAATTAAATTTAAAGCAACAAGTATTACTTTTTTTTTCTCATTTAAAAAATCATATCAAGTGGAAATAGCAAACCCAACAGAAATGTTCTTTTTCTGCCTTATTTTTCATGTGTTTGTAAGCTAATATCTAAACTGGTGTGGGGAGTGTTGCAGTGGACAGGACCAATTGATCATGATTAAACAGACTCTGGGACTATTAGAACAAGCTGTCTACCTCTGTCTCTCACTCAATGAATGGCTTCATCATGGAACTAACATAGCAACAGCAGGCAGGCAGGTGCATTCCCATGCCTGAGGCACAGAATTGCATGTATTACCCACACAGATGGCAGTCACAGCTTGTGCAAATTGTGAGCCACTTCAAGTAATTTACTCTTTGCCAGAGGACACCTGTCTACACAGAAGATGTTTACACCTGGTCTTAATCATTAGGACTTCACTGTCTGGTACCGACAGGCAACACTTCAGTCAAAGAGCGCTCAAATTTACTGTTACATTCACCCATGTACATCTGAAAATTCGCATGATTCAAAGAATCCCATGTGGAAATATTTCCCTACGAGTTTACCCTTTAGAAGACCCATGGTGAAGGAAAAGGGAAAGGTGTGGTTTTATATGGCAAGTTATCACTCATGTCTGGCTCGCAAACTGTTTTACACTTTACCTCCTGGTCACTGAACAGCTTTATTAAAAAATTAAAAGGATACACATAGGTAAAAAAAAAATGGACCGCCAGATTCTAGAAGACAAAACAAATAATGATCCCAGATTGATGGGAGATGTTGGAATCTCAGGTTAAGTATGAAAAAAAACGTTTCGGGCATTGCCCTTCATGAAGGGCTACGCCAGAAACTTTTGTTTTCTGATGAAGGGTTACACCCGAAACGTTTGTTTTCTGATGAAGAGCTACGCCCAAAACGTTTGTTTTCTGATGAAGGGTTACGCCCGAAACATCTGTTTTCATACTAAACCTGAGATTCCAACACCTCCCACAGATCTTTGTGATAATGATTTGTTTTGTCTAGAAGGATACACCATTGAAATACTATTTTCTTTCCCTCCTATACCACCAAATGGATGGTTATAGTTGGCATGCAGTGTCTACTGCTGAGGCTTGCTTCAGTCTTGTAGTTTACTCATGTAAAAACTGGCATCACAAACCAAATGATGCAGCTGGAAATACCTCATTTATGCTTTCTGTAGATATACTAACTAATTCAGGTGTACCTTTACTGGAGTTTTCAATCACCGTAAACAAATTTAAGATTTCCTCTATGAATTTGCTGGCTTTTCTGGAATATGCTTGAATGATAAAATAATATTGTGGTTGAAATATCTCATTTGTCATATTTTTGACTTTAGCCTTGTTTTCTAATGCATGGTGATGAATATTTGCATATGCACGGTACATGCACAGTCAAAGATAATATGTTCATACTAAAATCCTTCCATTTGCTTCTGAGTTCTATACCAATAAAGTTTTTGCCACACCAGAATAATATTTTGAATTCCAAATTTCATACATCATTACATGATACCAAAGCTATAAGTGATTTTTACTATTAGCATTTGTAGGCTATGTTACTGTTAGGCCAATAAAAATCACAAGAATAGTTTAGAGCAAGTCAAGCCACAATGTCCCTAGTTCTTTGCCTCTTACAAATTGCATAGGGAGAATTGGCGAGTCTAGTCTGACCTCCAACCCACATGGGGTGGAAACAAATGAACTAGGATGGCATGCTGCCTAGTTGTCTTGATCAGGCCTGGATCTCCAGTAAGCAAATTGTAGGCTGTCTGATATGAGCCCTTCCATAAGTTAACTACACACACACACACACACACCACACACACACACAAACACACGTGCACACACACACACACAGAGATTTAAAGAGGTAGGCACGGAACAGAGAGGAAGAATGCTGGGCCAACTTACCCTACAATAAGTGTTGGAGCAGCAATGGCATAGAAGGTCAGCCACCAGTTGCAAAGCTCTCGGCCCCGGGCAATCATCAGTGCCACCTGCCTCTCCCGCATCTGGTTTTGCATCTGAATCTGTCGCTCCAACTACAGTGAACAAACACTCCAACTTACATCTCCACCTCAGAAAGCACTCTGTACTGGTAAAGGATGGTAAACACTAACAACTGAAACTCAAACGAGATGGCAAACACGCACTTTTGGAGAGCATTTAATTTCCGCATTGACCAAATCACATTGCACAAAACTCTACTGCATATACAATGTTCTGTTTTTGTTCCTAGTTTTTATCCACAAAATTCTTTGTCGCCAAGCCTCATGTTTGGGGTGCATGAGCAGAAGAGGGAACAGCTATAAGGTGGCCAATTTTCTATGAAAGTGAAAATCCCGAATCCCACAATTTCCACCCCTGAAATTGAAAAGGACCCCGCAGAAGAGTAACATACAGCTGAAGCCCCTTGATTTGTTACATCAGCAAGCGGCAGGGAGTGTCTCCTTCTACAGGGGCAGAGACTCCACCAAACTTGCACCTCCAGAGCTTTCTTCATTCTTGCCCCTGCAGTTTCTGTGCAGAGTTTACATGAAGTTAGGATGACGAAAATATTTAACACCCCACTGTCTACGTAATTTAAAATTAGAATTGAATTAAATTGCCACTAGCAAGCACTTTTAACTGTAGCTGTCACATCTTCTGCCACTCATTTCCTCCTCTGCCCTCGCACCCCAAAACTACGCTCAGCGATAAGAAGTTTTGTGGACAAAAACTTGTGTTTAAAACCCCCCCAACAAAACAGGGTACATGAAGTAGGCTGTACAAACTGTGTTTAAAGGCAACACAGACACATCAACATTAAAGAATCACAAACCATTCAAGTAATGAATAAGACTTTGTCTCTGTAATAATGGTTAAGCTCAGTGATTTGCCACTCTATGCTCCATCAAATTACAGTCTGTGTAAAACAAACACATACAAAATCTCTTTAAACTAAAAGCCCAGAGAAAATTTTCCTTTAAGCTATGTCTATAACCTCTTAAAAAGGAGCTGTATGCTTCCTGCACGAAAATCCTCACCTGCAACCGGCCATTCTCCTGCATGAACTCTTGTTGTTTCTTCATATTAGAATCTAGCTGGCTGCTGATTATACTCCCCATTTTGATGAGATGCCTCTAGTTTCCAGCTGTGTTGATAACTCTGAGAAACAGAAATATGATCCAATTCAAGACAGCAAGTTTGAATTAAAATAAAAAGTTTAAAGTCATTAAAAGATATACTTTTTGCATGATCACATATTTGGCAGTGTGTTGTTACAAGGTATCATAGAAATGTAACTACACTACACACAAAAAGTTAAGGAGCGGTACGAAAATTTGCTATAAAAGCTGAACGAGTAAATATTGAGTAACCATATACATATGCTCGGAAAGGACATTCATTCTTCTTTATGATCCGGTTTACAGATCACGATTATCTTAACTCAGCGCTGCGCAGCTGGGTGTCAAAGTGAGTACCCCCCAAAAATGAACTTGCAAAACACCTTTTTTCCGTTTCTTAAATTATAAAAGAATCAGATGCAACAGTATTTTGTAAAACTAAACGTCAAACGATAGCCCAACCATTTATCTTTAAGACAACATGTGTTTTGAAGAGAAAACAAAAAGGGTGTGTCTTCTACGGGCTTTGAAATGCAGGCGGCGTTAACACGTTTTGCAGGCAAAAAAGCTGGTTTTAAGGCCTTTTTTCTCTGGTGACAGTGCGGAATTGTCCATATCTCAGCGTGTTTACAAGATACAGCAATGAAACTTGGCAGTCATAAATGATAAAAACAAGTCTTTTGGCTAGACGCACACCAAAAATTATGTCAATACCTTAAAAGTGCAAGTGTCTATAAGCATCTTAAGGCGGTACTTTAAGGTCGGCGCTGAAACAAAAGTTCTGAATGGGAAAAAGTTGGGCTTCTGCATGCACATAAATAACGTTTCAAGGTACCTACGTCTTAAATTTTATTAACTTCGAACCACGGGCTGAGCGCATGGACAGAGTTAAACTCAATGTTTACATCTGACAATGTTTAGGGGAAGAGTTGCCTGACTTTAACAAAGCATGAAGAACGAGTCTCTATCATGAAATGAAAAAAACATTACCCCAATTTCAAACTTGTCCATGCGCTCAGCCTGTGGTTCGAAGTTAATAAAATTTAAGACGTTGGTACCTTGAAAGGTTGTTTATGTGTATGCAGAAGCCCAACTTTTTCCCATTCAGAACTTTTGTTTCAGCGCCGACCTTAAAGTACCGCCTTAAGATGCTTGTAGACACTTGCACTTTTAAGATATTGACATAATTTTTGGTGTGCGTCTAGCCAAAAGACTTGTTTTTATGACTGCCAAGTTTCATTGCTGTATCTTGTAAACACGCTGAGATATGGACAATACCGCACTGTTACCAGAGAAAATTAAGCCTTAAAAACCAGCGTTTTTGCCTGCAAAACGTGTTAATGCCTCCTGTCTTTCAAAGCCTGTAGAACTACTAGAAGACATGTGCACCCTTTTTGTTTTATCTTCAAAACACATGTTGTCTTAAAGATAAATGGTTGGGCTATCGTTTGACGTTTAGTTTTATAAAATACTGTTGCATCTGATTCTTTTATAATTTAAGAAACGGAATAATGGCGTTTTGCACGTTCATTTTCTTGGGGTACTCACTTTGACGCCCAGCTGCTTAGCGCTGAGTTAAGATAATCGTGATCTGTAAACGGGATCATAAAGAAGAATGAATGTCCTTTCTGAGCATATGTATATGGTTACTCAATATTTACTCGTTCAGCTTTTATAGCAAATTTTCGTACCGCTCCTTAAATATTTTGACTAGTGTATATATGAAAATGATAGTTGATATTCACCATTCAATTACCCAATGCAATTACTGCATCAGATTGTTTTCATCTTTTCTTTTCCTGCCAGAGCTTCGGCAGTCCCTAAATGTGGGTCCCCCACTCAATAGCTCATTTCTTCACTAATTACAATTGTTCTTACCTTCATATTGCATTATTCCACTTTCGTCTTTGATCACCCTCTTGGTGCGTATGTCATATGTAGGTGTCTTACACAGTCTCAAACGCCCCTATAACTAACACACACACGCACACGCGTGCACACACACGCATGTTTTTCACACCAATTCTACCTCGCACGTACGCAGTGAGTGTGTGCGCTGACATGGTCAAGGGAGGTATTGAGTGGGGAACCCTACATCTAGAGAGTGCCAGAGCTTCTTATCGCCGGGGATGCGTTTTTCAGCTAGAGAACAAAGCAGTTACACTTAAACCTTTGCAAAATTGTAATTGTGATACATGTACTCACTTCGGTCGTTTCTCGTACTGAGAAATTTCCAATACCCACGTTTGAAATACACCCGCTATAGCACTTTCGATTTTTTATTTTGTGCTATAACTTTGACCCGTCTCATTAAGGTGTAGCAGCGAAAATTCTTTTAGTGAAGCAAGGAAGAGAGCGGCAACATCCTGACCAGATGTCCCATAAAATGGCCCGAGTTAGGACAAGCCGTGCATGTTCATCATTCATGATTCATGCAGACGAAGTTCGTGCCTTAACGGCTTAAGTCGGTAGTTTTGATGTCCGGGGAACAATAAACTATAAAGTACAGTCAACAGTCTGACTTACCCTGCAGCACCACACGGCGTGGACTCAATTTTGTTCAAGCTGCCCAAGTCACTTGTTTGTGGCAACGCCCAGATTAATGAAGAAGTTCACATGCAGGTTAACCGTAGAGTGTAGAGTGGCTGCTCTGCTGCGAGTTGGAGGATTACTACTGCGTGACCTCCCTTAGTTATCAGAACGAGGCGATATAAACAAAGATGGCGTAAGCTATGAAAACCTGAATTTCGAGATAAAGATTGAACCTTGGTTGTCGCCTTTTCCAGAGATTATGTTACCCGTTCCTCACTTTATGCGAAGCATGCATTAGGGACATTTTACAGGACGTTGCGTCTTAATTTGAATCGCGGATTCGCAAGTGTGCACGTGTTCTAAAGTGCTCTGAGAAGAAGCAAAATGAGGACTGTCAACTCGCTCGTATT